>JXWZ01004639.1:0-33616 GCA_000956215.1 Anopheles farauti No. 4 | reverse complement strand
CGGGTGGCAGCTGGCCTGACAGCCTGCCGGGAGGGCACAATCGATCTGTGCCGTTGGCAGCGTTGCCATTGATAAAATAAGATGACTCCATTCGGAACGGAAACGGTTCGACTTTTTAACACGTTTTGTATGGATCGTGTTTACCTATGTTGTCATGAATTTTAATATATTTTCCATTTTTTCCAACGTTTGTTAGGAAATAATCCTTTTGTGTTTTGTTTAAGTTTTTATTTGTTGTTTAATTTGTACTGAGAGTAGGTAAGTAAGCGAAACAAAGATTATTTTTTTAAATCATGTGTTTCTATTAATATTCTTTCAGCAATTGTTTGTAACGAAAATAACGTTTAATTTGGAATTTGTTTAAAAAAAACTTCTATATTATACTGAACTGTTCAATATCTACCTTGTGTGAAAATGTTTTTTTTTATTTAATTCAATTGCTATTCAAACACCAAATAATGAATTAACAAGTGTTTCTAACCTCGCAATCTAATACTTTGCCGTCCAAATCTCTCCAAAACCAAAGTAAAGTAAAAACATACCAATAGAAAAGAAAACCAATTTTGAGAGCATAATTTAAAAACTCTTTTTATTTTTTACTGATGTCCCTTTTTTAAATATATATAAATAGTAAGCTAGTTCAAGTAAGCGTTTAGTCATGTTTATGTTTTTGCGTTCTTATTCATTCCTTATCCATCTAGTGCTATCAATCCCAATATGTTCATGTATGACTACGAAACTTTGTATACGATACAACCATGTTTACCATGCCGCTCAGCACGAGTATTAAATTAGCAATGAAAATATGTACGCAATAACAAAAACTATAACAAAAGAGCACTAAAAATTAATTGTTCCCATTACCGAGCAGGCAACGGAGTACATGAAGCGCACCGACGCCTGAATATTAATCCATTTATTTTTCCACCAGATACGTATTCCGGTCGCATCGGACATAATCGCCATCGGATTGTTTATGATCAGCAGTTGATTAGTGTATTAATACCAAAGAGTAACGTTTAACCATGGCACTCCAGTGCTGGCCGTGGTCCTGGGCCACATTCTCATAAAGCACATAACTCGGGCGGCTTAATGAAGCGAGCCTATATTCCACGTCGGCACGACTGTCGTTCTTCATTTCGTGCCCCAGACCATCTGGCCAGTAGGGGACAAAGTTGCAACATGCCCAGCTTACATAGCTCTTATCGTGGATGACGACACGCCATAGCGAGGGAGTTCGACTGTTTCAATGACGAGAGCGCTATGATTGCCATGGGCTCAATATGATATGTTTCTGTGAGGCAGAGAGTACGAAAAAAAAAACACTCCCGGTGGTCGATATATTCCCCCGATGAAACGAGCAGTTCACTCACTCTATCAATAGTAAATAAAGATTGTGCTACAGCTAGTCTACAGTTTCCGACGAGGGGAAGAAAGGATACAAACACTGTGACATCGTTGATCCTGTCATCTAACGTATACCCAATGGGCTAAACCACTCGGTTTGATTTCAATTTGATCAATCTCTGGATTCGTTTGCTTGGTTTTCAGTTGAACCAACGTATTGAAACTTTTGGTGCTCTTTATAAATTTGCATTGGTTTATAATCATAACTGCATCACTATTAAAGAAAGATATTTTAATTTCATTACATTTTGGCGTCATGAACTTTTTGAACCATGAGCGAAAAGCCGATGCTTGACTTGAGTAATAAATTGGGAATAATCTAAAGAAGTGTTACTGAAACCTTAACAAGATTTAGATTTTAAAAAGCAAACAAATTTATTAAGCATGTACTTTGTAAGTAGTATTTAATCATCTTGTAATGCTTAATTAATATTATCAATATTAAATCAATCTTAAAAAAAACTCTATGGCTGTTGATTTTACCCCATTTGATAAAAATAGTTAATCCAACAAATGCTTTATGAACAACTCGACAATAATCACAAAGCATCACATTCCATCTCGAAAGTTTATCCCAACCAACTTCTATGTAACCAAGCCATCAGCAAACCATCAACCTTTTATTTCCTGAACCATACCCAAACAATGGAAACATTGCAAAGGCCACCCAACCGGAAGCCACCAGAAACGGACCAGAGCCCATACCGCCGACACGAAAACGAAGTCCCGAGTGGTGCACAAAGCTACTTGCGTAGATCAGCGCACAAAATATACAACACTGTACCTACGCTTACAGCTTGTGCGCGCTAGTACACAACCGAATGGGACAAAAAACGGCCAATGTCTCACGGAAGAGCATCAAGAGGGTACGATTGTGAAGCTTTCCTATTTGTTTCACATCTCAACGATGGGTAAGACTTTGGGAGTTTTGTGCTGCCAATCGACATTGACATCGATTGGGACCGTTTCCCGGCTCCGTGGCCCGCACGAACCGCATCGTACATAGCATCGATGCTTCATCGATCTTTCCCCGTGCCGGAGACCCCACGCCACTATTGGAGCCTTCTTTGTCGATGGCCGATGGCCCAAAACGCAAAAGAGTTGGGCGCCATCATCCTTGAGCACCGACGATGCAGTCACATTTGCCCTCCTACTGCGTTCTTTGCCGTACGTGGCCGTTAGTTCATTTGCTAGCGTACCAGTCCCTTCCCAGCGCAACAGCGTGTGCGAGGAAGAGAACGAAGCACTCGGGAGCAAATATTTCGCTCACATATAACCTATAATGTTTGTTCATACATACAGTTTGAAATGAACATGAAAACTACAGCAACACTATAACATTATGTGCACTGTGGGTAGTATATTTGTTCGGCAGCAGCAGCAGCAGCAGCATAGCATAGCGCGTCGTGGTGTGTTTGAATCAAACTCCCCCGAGCAGTCCCAGCTGGGAAGGGCCCCCGGTTCGGACATTATGTACGACGGAGGAGACACATGTACATTTTTGCTACTTTTGCTTCTGCTTTTGGTCCTCGCTCCCTAGCCCAGCCGTGTGTGCCGTGCAACGAGGGCAACTCGGAGTACATCCACCCGAATGAGCGAGAGGGAGGAGACGACGGAGCAGCGATGGGATCCACCAAGACGCGGGGACATGGGTGTACATTTCGTAGACACTCTGAAACGAAATGTCAGCGCGGTCGCTCTGTCCGTGCCGTGGTCCGTGCTGTTCCAAGGGACAGGAACTAGGAGGTTTTTACTAAACCATGCTTTTAGCATCGTGCTCATCCAGCACTCCTGTCCGTACGGATTCGGTAGTGGAAAAGTATGAAAAATAGGATAAAAAAAAAACCGGAGCACACTGGGCAAATAAATTCGTAAAAACTATAGGATATCGTAGCTACGGACAATGTAATGGTTTGGAAACATTATATTGAGTTTGATTTTAGTTCTATAGGTGATTTTATTTTTTTCTTGTACCGTCTTTTTTTCTGTCACTATTTTTGAAAACACTAGTTTGAGTGACTTACAATATGGTTTAAAGTATTGTTTTACTGTTTGTAACGCACTAATAGCTCTTTTTCAACCCAGTTTGACCATGCAGTCCACACAACCGAATCCTTCGTACGACAAACAGATAAAAATGGACGAAATCCATTTACGTAAAATGTACCACTCCTTTCGTGCGACTTTACCGTGGAAGCCGTAAGAGCAGCGACGAGAAACTGTAACCATCGTATGTGCCAAGCGCACCGAACTAGACCACGGCAAAGAAAATGGATTGCCGAAGCAGCTGCACGAAACCTTCCCGATCCCGGTCGCTTCACAACCGCACACCGCCCCCAACTAATGCGAAAAAGAACGCCGTGAACGGGTGAAATGATAAAATGGTGGAGACTTAACTTTATATTATTGAGCTTTGTTCAGCAGCCCGCTCCGGCCATCTTACCGCCGGTGCACGACGCCGGTAGCACGATGGTGTCCGGCACGGATAGCACGATTTCCGCTGGGTGGTACAAATAAATGGGTGTTGAATATTTGCCCTGAACTCCGTAATTGCAAAATCCGGACCTTGCCACGTTACACGGGAGCAAGCAGGAGAACACCCAAACGACGGTGTTTCGATGTTCGACGCTAAATGGCGCACTAGTGATTCCTTCGTGCTCGATTGGGATGAGCCATTGCCGTTCCTTACATTCGTCGTACAGGGCTGCGTTAGGGAGCCCTGTTTCAGCCGGTTTGCTACTACTGTTCGTACGCTCTCACATCCTGCATACCGGGCGGGTGCGGCCATGTAAAGTCGGAAATCGTTTGTGTTCAAAAAGGTAATGAACGATTCATTTTATCGTGGGAAACCCTTCGAGCATATTACGGTTTCACAATGTTTGATCGTAAGAATTCACCGATCGGATAGGTAAAGCAGTTTTTTTCTTACAAAAATGTCATACAACTCTCCAATGATTGTTATGTTTATCTATACTATAAATTAGTTTTACAATCGGGATCAACAATGGAACAAATGTTACATTTAACTCGCTTCGTTTATTATTGCACAAACTTTTTTACTTTATCTGGTCTGTCATAACGAAATACTAAACATTCTTTCCTCCCCTTGAGCTTTGCGTCTCTACAAAATATCATTTGTATTTTTCACTTATCCCCTTGCGCACTTCTTTCACTGTTTCTGTTCACCCGACTGCACGGAGGAGCAGCAGGTCCAACAAACAAACGAAACCACCCGGGGTGACAAAAATAAAAGCATAAAAATCAATTTTAACTTGAGCAAACTCGGCCACACGACCGGCTGCCTATTAACACGCACACTGAGCGCCAAACCATTAGAGATGTTAATCAGGCCTGGCTGAATTTTGTTTTCGGGTGAAGAAAGTTTCCCGCCTCCCCTGCGACCGGCAACACGAGCGCGTCCGGAACGGAAAAGGCCTTTTCCACACGGACGCCTTGTGCCCAGTTTTGTAGCGTCGTTTTTTTTTCTTACATCTTTTCTCGACGTTGTTTTTTTTTTCTTTTGTTCCCACAAAATGGATCCACAGCTACACGCTACACTGTGACAGTTCCATTATCCATCTCGTTTTCGCATTCCCCTCTGCTTACGCACGACCAACGCAAGCGTTTCGCTTTTCTCTCCACCCTCCACCGAGGGCGAGATGAAAATGTAACCAGTATCGTTTTCCATCTAATCCCCAAACCAGAAGTTTCATTTTGTCGCTTGAACAAACACTCACTACTACAAATAAAACATGTTTAACATTGTCTAGTCATTGGTTTCGTTCCGTCCGCGTCGACGTCGTCGTCGTCGTGCGGGTGCCGCAAGGACTACGGCCACGGTGCGGTGGGCTACTTTTCTGCGCATGTGTGCGCCCGGGGTGGCGCTGTTCGGGCGTTGTTATTGTGGTAAGTGACACCCTACCTACAGCGTGGGAGTAGCCCGCTTTCGGTCCACTTTTCTCCCTTCGGAAGGACACTTCACTGCAGGACAGCGAATCGCTTCGCCAGCAGCAGCAGCAGCAACGGCAGCAACGGCAGCAGTGTCAGCCTTATCAGCATCTAAATTAGATCAGGCGGAGTGTGTCCATAAGTATCGATACAAACACGGACATCGCACCCCTGGCTTCAGCTTTTACTGCGGATGCGGGATTCAACATCGCTTCTTCCCGAGAAGCAAACGATAACACTCGAACCGTCAGGAAGTTTGCCTTAGCTGGCGGTGTGACTTCACAACAGTCCTGCCTGTCGAAATGAATTTCCTCCTCGTTTCCCGTCGCACTCAGGCTTCGCCTGCAAAAACAACCAACGGTCAACGGTAAACACAGCGGCCAACTTGTCTATCATACTACCGAGGCATCCGAAAACCAAAACAACCTCCGCCCCTGCCTCATCGCGCCGGCTTCGACCGTGGTAATGGAGTCGTAAAAGAGAGGCTGCGTCCTTAGGGATGTTTTAATGAAATGAATGATTAAATCAAGGTGATAAGATAATGCCAGATAATGAGGGTGGGTATTTTTAATTATTCCGCACGTTTTCTTTTCTGGTTGAGTTGTTCCAATTTTATTTCTACTTACCTCCTGCGGAAAGCGTTTGGCACAGGTATGGGAATTTACATGCAACTTCTTGTGTAAAAAAGTGTTTCATTTCTACTTTAAAAAACTGAAAGAAGATACAAATAATTACGGCTACGAACAGGGTAAACATAACATACCCAAATAAATTGCCAAGATCGTTAGGGATGTTTTATTGAATTTATAATAGCTAATATTTAATAGTAAACCAAGTCAACCAGGAGTCTCGAGCCTGTCAAAATAAATTCACGTCACATCTGGATTCGCTTGAGTTCGAAAGGCTATTTTTTTATTAAATCTTGTGAACAAATTCGAACTGTTTCAAAAAAAGTTTACAAATGCAAAAGGTCATTTCAATGTATTGGTTGTTTTATAAATAAGTTCCTAGCATTTCAATAGGGTTTTTCCGTAGTAGATAAGTTTGAACAAATAACAAAAAAATGTTTTCTATCACAACTTTTTCGATGTACGAAATTTATTTTTATTTATAGATTTTTGTGTTCGTTTATTTATCTTTTTAAATACATTGTCATCCTTTTTCGGAAATACAGTGTACATTTCACATTTAATATGGTTTCCCAAATGTGTTATCAAATCAAAAAATAGTCACACCCTGCAATCAACACACACTGTTATAATTCCAAAATAACGCTGCTAGCATATAAAACTCCACGATACAAACTCTCTTTTGCACTACATGAGTACAAGCAAAGCGAAGTTCATCGCTGCAAGAGTACAAGCTACATAATAAAAAAAAAAACAAAACTAACCTAATGCACAACATGGCCATAATCACAAAGAAGATTAAGCCAGTTGTCAGTGGAGAGCGAAGGGAAAGAAAATCACAAACCAAGCAGAAAGTATCGCCTCTATTTATTTCACTCCCGCACTCAGCATCGCCTTCCCCTTCACTTGAGGCCGAGAGATCTTCGTGGCGGGAAATTGTTTTTCCGTCGATCACTTCTATCGCCGTTCCACGGCCATTGGCTCATGGATCGTTTTGTCCCCTTTGCCCCGTTTGCCCGCCTATCCCACCACCTATCCGAGGGTGGGAGATAAAAACAGCTTCCTACGATAAAATAAGGGCGGATCGCATTCCAAGGACCCACCGCGGACCGTGGCCTGTCCGTTCAAGTACGTTTGTGTTTGTGCGTTCGGTATAGCTAGTGGATGTATGAGTACGTTTGTACGCTTCACGCCCTGTTTCAATCGTTCAGCCCCACCGCATTCTCGGAACCATGCGACTGGCTCCGACATATCCAATCCAACACGCTGCTCTCAGCGAATGTGTCAGTACTTAATTCTACAATATCAAATGATAACACGTTTTCTTTGTGTTCCGTTTGTACATAAAATGACTTCGCTTTTTTTTTCCTCCCCACCAGCAGCTTTAGCATCGCTCTCCGCGCGAGAGTCGCCGGACGAAAAAAAAATAAAATGAAAGCGCACGAAAAGTTCCCTCGCACAAGGAAAAACAACTTCTCGGGGAGTTCCGACACGGTGGCAAAAACCGGTGCCACAACCGGTGGAAAAGACAGCGGCGACAAACAATGGCAGCAACAGCAAGAACGACCACAGCAAGTAAAACAAAACTTCACCGTTGTCTTTATGTGTCATTGAAAGAAAATATAACACAAATGAACACTGGAAAAGTTTTACCACCACCCCGACTGCTGAAGCGCGCGCGTGTTGGGACCGGCTGCTCGGCGATCCCGGCTGCCAACCATGGTGGACATCATGCAACATGATAGCGGCATTTCCAGCGATGAAACAAAGGAAAAATATTGATTTTGTCATTATCCATTTGTTTTTCCATTTCGAGACTGATTTTCTTTCTCCATTTTCCACCATCGTTCTGCGAGATTGCTTGATGATTTTTTGTTTCCCTTTCGGTGGAATCTTTCAGCTACCGGCTACTCTTTGCTGTCATTACGATTACGTTCCGGTTTATGGTCCGTTCTGTGCACCTTTTCTTGCTAGTGAGCGGAAAAGTGCGTGCGCGGTCGTGCTGTGCGAGACGAACCTAGTGAGGCCATTTAAATAACCGTTCGCCCAAGATGGTCATTTAAAATGGAGCCGACCATGTAAGCACCACCGAGCATGCAGAGAGCATACTGCTGGTGCTAGGACAAGATCAAATGGATGGCTAAATGCCGCACGCTACTCCATTTGCCACCACATCACATTAGTGCAAGCGTGACAACGCGGGTTTCTTAGCGCACCGAACAAAAAGGCCACCATAAGGCGGTGCGTTATGGATAGGATGGATGAGCACGAAGCATCGAACATCATCCCAAGACGGACGGCCGAAGAGAAGGTGAACCAAAAAACATATTATAACCTGTCCATAAACCAACACAATCTAACACGAAAACTGCCTACCACAGGGGCACCGTTCGTTTGATCTCTAGAAAAGGTCAGACCACATTACTCACTTCCCGATTTGGTGATTGAGATGCACTGTGAGATAGTTTTATGATTTTATTTTTTTCGCTTCGTTCTTGCCTATTTTTCTAATTCGTTACCATTATCCATGATCCTTAACCACGGAGTTATAGTGTTTATACAGTAGCAAAACGATAGTGGTATTGGAAAATACCAAAGAAACCCTTTGCAATAGATGGATTTAACCATTATGGTAAATCCCAATGTACGAGAATGCCGAAAAACTACACCGATCGGTGGCAGGATAGTAAATTATATACGTTTCCTTTATTTATTCAACTCCACCACCAAAGCAAACATTCCGAACCGAAATACCAGAGCGAAGAAAACATTTTTACCGCCATTTTGAACACTTAGCTCGGTAAATATTCATTAACGCTGCGCAGCATTCAAGACTGGATCGATAAATTCCACACGAGCTGCTGGGAAGTCATCACCTAGCCGCAGTCAATTACGCGATGTGCCCCAGTGACGTTTGATTTATTCACATTCGAAGCACTGTGTTTTTTCTTGACCAACAATACCTGTCACCGCTCGGACGGAACTTATTTACCCACGCCTTATGACACACTGGTTCTGGCATTAGCTTCCCTTCGACCGGTGGCACACTGCATATTTGGAGGATAGTAGTCCATTTTCGGGTAAAAAAACGCTATTCACAAGCTGTCAATTTTACACTTCCTGTACACTCTCGCTCTCTCTCTCTCTCTCCCTCTCTGTATTTCTTGATTCTACTGTGCTTGTCCCCTCCACCATTTCCTTCGAGAGATTCCTTTTTAAGACTATACCTTAAAACTACTTACGGACGATAAGATCAGTTTCCCAAGCCCAACCATATCCCACACAACTTTTCCCAATACCTGCTCGACTACGGTGTCCGTATCCTAGGCAGCTACAGCATGTCCAGCTACCGGACAACATGTCAACATGTCATTTTCTTTATCTTGAAATAATTTACTTTTGTAAATGTTTTACGACGGTTTTGGGCAACTTTCACGCTCGTTCGTTTGTTTGGTTTTTTTGTTCTTTTGCGAACTACGTTAGTTTCTCTATTTTGCCAGTCTGTTATCTACTCAGCTTACCGAAGGGTTTTATCCTTTTGCTTGTTGTATTCTTTCCTGTTTCTGCTACTCGGCGAACATGGTCGCTCCTTTCTTCTGCTGCTACAAGCCCGGTGCTTACTGGCCCTGGCCCACGTTGCTAAGGGAAAAGGATTTTTCCTTCAGAAAACTTTGCCGAAAAGTCTATCAATATCCATTTAGTAGCCCAAACGGTGTTGACCTTTTCTTGCAGCAAACCCAAGCGTAAGCCACACTCTGGACGTGATGCAAAGTGGGGAACGAAGTTACGTGCAGGCTCGGGGGCAGCACGGCGCTGGACGTCGTAAGACGGTGGACATGCGAATCTATTAGGAAAATGTATGAACAATGTATAAGTTATGAGGACAAAGATGTTGCACCGGACCAGACACAACCGGACCGGGTGGCTAAAGAAGGACGAGGAAGCAGATTGCCCCCTTTCCGAGATTAGGTAAGTGTGGCCGATGAGTCAATCAATAGGACATGAACAAGGGTCAACTACTTCGCATGCTGGTGTCAGTGCGTTTTTATGAGGACAAACGAAACTGGACAACATCAGGATGGGTTTGGCTATCGTTGGCATCTGTCGATCCCCTAAGATGGTGCTGATAAGATTTTCGTAAATTTTCAAAAAACGGATAGAAATCCAATTCTGCTTTTGCTTCGGACCTGCTGTAAATTGGTTGAAGTATATTTTATCTTCACAGCGTGGCATATGGTAGAGGTGTTGAAATCGTAAGCATTTGTAAAAGTTACATACGTTTTTGTTAGCAAGGCAACTTGGATGTTTATTTAGGAATAGTTCATACGCTGGTTTTACGATTAAGTTAACAATATTTTTCATTTATTTGAAGATTCCTGTTTTCTTTGCATTCGCAAAAATTTTAATCTTTCTTCTTCACAGTGGTTTATAGTTGAAATGATGTATAATTAATCTTGTCACTATATCAATACACCTATTATTTTTACCTTTTTTTTCAAAATTATAATTTTAAACATAACAATTTTAAGATACACTTCTAATTTACCATAGGTAAAATTATGTTTTATTAACCAAAAGTTCCTACAAGAAACTTTTAGTCCAGTTGAGTTTGCTAATTGCATAGTCTTTTTGGCGAATTGCACAGCTAAAATACACAACAAAACATTAAGAGATTCTAGTCTTTCTGCGAGAATTCATATACTTACAGTTATAAGTGATGCTTTCTATATGAATAAACATAAACACGTGAAATAACACGAAATTTTCAAATCGCAGGAATAAATTAATCTAATAATTAAAAATAAAAATAAATAGAATAAAAGAAATAAAAATAAAGGGCCTACTTCATAATGACCTTCTTCTTCAAATGGTATCTAGATTGTTGAACAAAACTTTTATGTTTCATCGCTATAAAAAGAAAATATAATGCTATTCCGGTTGCGGCTACTATAATATAAAATACTTCTTTTGTACTGTTAGTGTGTTAGTACTGTTGCATTCTGATTGCTTGAAAACATGGTCTAATTATTATATTAGCTGCTTGTTAAACTCGTTTGTAAAATATAAATATTCATATTTTATAACAATTAATCCAAAATTAATCTACTTTCATTCGTTTGATGGCATCAGTGTGAATCGAACACATCATACTGGTGGTTATTCAAGAAAGAAGACAATTTTTATGGGAATGATGAGGATACATTATCGGTTTATTATTTTATACCTGGTATGATTAGTTTTTTGTAAAATATTCAATTTTTTAATAATTTGGCATCGATTTGCCAATTACAGTTGCAAGATTGATCAAGATGCACAACGCGCGTTTCTGGTCATCGCGACAAGTATGTGCATTGAAACTTTTCAAGCATAGTAATTTGTTTTTCAGCATTGTACCAAAGCATAGTTTAATGAAAGTTTTTCATTTACTGAATGTTATATTTCTTTTGGATAGATTATTTATCTTTGCACTAATATTTTATCGTGACATTCAACACCTGCATGTACTTGTAAAAAATGCTACAAATATTCAAGTGAAAATATGTTTACTAAACAAAGAAAAATTATTTCAAATTTTTTCTCTCTGCTATTCCAACAAATATGCTTCGTTTGTTTCCACCGAGCCATGCATGCTCTCGGTAGCCATTGGGCGCACGGAACAAGCGAAAAGGCTTACCGTGAAGGTTTGCGTAGAGTTCAAGCTCCCTGAGGACCCGCAACATCTCTACCGCTCGGTATACGTGCACTGGTTACAACATTTATCGGCGAATCCACACGCGCTTTTCCTTGTTCCCGCGCTTCACCTTGCCCCACTCGTCACCATCGCCTATCATCGCCACGGCAAAGCTGTAGCTGCTGCGCCGCCATCTCCGCTGCCGCCACTGCCGCCGTCCATATCGCGAAAATGTGTATGTACATTTTAATACATGCCAAATCTGCTCGGGCGAATATTACAACCCACAACCGACCGACCACCGGCGTCCGTTTCCAGCGACGGCCACCGTCGCAATTGTTGCCGAACCGCAAAAACGATGCTCACCACCCGAGATCACCTGCGGGAAATCTGCACCCGCTTCCGATGGTCACTAAATCTCTACGCATACGCATGCGGGACCTCAGATACACTGTTCAGCACCGCACAGTGAATGAACCGAGCGGAGGAGTGAGATGATCGTGTATTTCGATTTTTATCCAAGCATGCCTCGAGCTGCTTACAAGAAGCACGGTACGGAAAGCAGACAACAAACAGAAGGGCCCGTTTTGTTTGGTTTATTGTAAGTTTTATTTTATAATATTGTTTTTATTTTTAGTACCAGCCACGTAAATTATGCTTTCTGTTTTGGTATCATTTCTTTTTTCGTCGTCTTTTTTTTTTTTATTGGTGTTGTTCATACACAACGATGGCCATTCATCGAGATTTTTTTGCAACCGGCACCACCGGCTATAGCACTGGCGCTGAAGCGCAAAAGAACATTGCCCATTCATAACCACAATATTGCATTTAGCTTCGAGCATCCGGGTCGTTCTTGTTTTTCTTTTGTTTTTTTTTTTGGGTTTTGTGTGCATACTGTATGTTTTTATTATTGGGTCTGCTTATTTTGCACCAATACTTTTGTCTCACCACATCATCGATGCAATCGCGGTTGTAACACCGTCCTTCTGGTTGTAGTTAATTTTACGCGAATCCGCTCTGTGCGGTGTGTAAATTTTGTTTCTTTTTTACATAAATTTTAAAATAAAGAGAGCATGTTGCGAGTAAACAGTAACAGCAAAAGAGAAAGCACCTCCCGCGCACCCCTACGAGGCAGCCACCCCACGCGAGCTGGCAAAGAAGCTGCAACGAGTAATAAAACCAAACAAAGCCGAATGCCGAAACATCGTTCAATCGGGTTGTGGTGCTCGGGATGGACGTGGGCGATGGTGTTGAGTTCGTGCGCAAAAGGCCAAATAAGACGGGCGGATTGCGACCAAAACCATCGCCACACCGGGTAACTTCCCACTTGCAAATGCAGCGAAGTAGAACAAAACATAATTCGTATGCAACAGCAACAACAACAGCGACGGCAGTTACAACATATCCCCAACAACCCGGTCGTACGGGCAAGAAACAAATGGATTGATAAGATGTGGGAATTGAAAATGCAGTGTGAGTTCCGTGCTCTTCCCGTCCCCGTCCTTCCTCACCCTCCTGACGGGCTCGAAAGGGAATCGCATTTGCCGTGCATTTCTCTGCGCAGCGTGAAATTTTATCTGCAATAAATTCTGACTATAAATTGTTTGTAACACTCTCTCCGCAATCTCTGCCACCGGGTTGGCACCGGACCCGCGTGCCGAGATACGGAGATTCTGCTTCGTGTACTTGTACTTGGCACTCGATGGGGGCTACCTCGTTTTTGACCTCGGCTTGTCTAACAAGAAATATACTTTCGATCCTGTTCATGATCTGCCCAGAATCGCCCAGACACCGGGACAGTCAAAGTTGAACGGTGTGCATGATGGCAAAAACCGTTGAATCGTAATATTTTCTTGTACTAAGTTGATGTTTGCTGTTGTTACAAGTGCCTGCACTGCTGGTGCTAGTCAGTGGCATGATAAATGATTATGTTGTTCAGATCTCATGGTCGGGTGTGCTCAATGTTTTGATTTACCTTACCAATGGTTACCAATGTTTTGATTTCAATTTTTTTCATTCACATTTTTAAAGCACAAATAATTTTTAAATAAAAAATATTCAGTACTAGTTTGAGTTACATGCATGATAACTAAATGCATTGGCACAAAATCCTATCTGGTAGCTATCGACCTACTAGGTTTGTTTGCCTATTGGCATAGTTATTCTTCGCTAGAGGAAAGTCGATTTCCTATGGAATTGTGCTACCGGTCTTGATGTGTGGGGTACCGATGGTGCTGTTTTCTACTAATATGTAGATTTTTAAATTATACTTAACTTTTCGAACGCTTGAAAGAGTGCCCACAAGCGTTACTTCCAATAGTATATTAAATCTCTCATTTACATACAAATTTCAGTTGAAATTCAAACTTTAAACCTACGTAGTCTATTTAAACCACGTATTGAAAAGTAATTCAGTTGGGATTTCCATACCTTAAATAATTCATTTCCTACTCTACCTGCTAGGAACTTTCCATTTGCTCTTCTTAGCTATTCTCTACGCAATGACACATTGAATTATGCACATTATTTAACCGTACATTTTTCCCATTATGTTTTTTTATGCTTAAAAGATTCGTATTAATATACTTTAATTATTTCTTTAGTTGTATTTTGCATAAATAATCATGATGGGCTCCAATGTTGCAACATTGTTCAAGATCTTGGGCCGTTTCGGTAAAAACAAAATTGTTCACAAAAATAATCGTCACATTTTTGTTATCATTCCACAATCATAAACAACTCCAATCGGTTTCAGAATACGAAGCTTTATTATAACAGTTTAAATATTGTTTTATGTTATTCAAATGTTATACTAGCATGCTTTACTACTTTTACTCAAAATTGAAGGCTTTTAATGAAAAAATGAAAAAATTGTAACATCTCACACATTCTGCCTCGTCAATGCCTTGCATGATTCATATTGTTTTTCAAACGCACGAACGATTAATTCTTCTCCATGCACAGTGCGTTAATGGCGTCGTAATTATACTTCCACCCCTACCGGGCCTTACCGGACAATGACAAATGTCCCAAGTGCGCCGGGGTGCGCAAAGTGCATAATGAAATCATTTTTATGCCACGCGAGTGTAAAGGTCATTACAAACAGATATTTAAAAAATAAAAGACTGAAATATAAATTTACACCAACGCCATCGCCTCGGCGGTGCTGGGTGCCTGCGTCACTTTCAGCGCACTGCACACGATGCTTCCGTTCTGTCGCTGTCTTTTGTCTTTTGTTTGGTTTCTCCGCTTTGCTGGCGCGAAAGCTGGTCGTATTATCTCAACCTCAGCCTGCAGCCTGTTGGAGGATGCTGCTGGAATGGGTGTTGTCTATCGGGGCTGATTTCCTTCCGTACACCCGCGTCCGGTAGCGGACAAAACGCACCCAAAAAAAAACAACCGTAAACATCGGAAGACCCATTCGTGGCAGGCGCACGACAGACGTATGGAAACTCTTCCTAGAAAGACCCGACGTAAGAACATCACGGACACCAAACAAGCATGAATCCCGGGTAAAGGCAGTACGCTACGAAGCATTTCCAACGGAGGCTCGGTAGGTGGTTCCATTGCAGGAAAAATTATCCGGTTGTGGCATGTTTAAATAATAGAAGAGGCTAATAACACCGTAATAGATTGCTGCAGACGGCTACACACGCGTTCGAAGCGTTGAGGCATGAAATGTCATTAATAATGTTCGTGATACACAAAGCAACACAGATACGCTCACACAAACTAGCGCCTACTACGATTCATTCCAGAGGTGCCCGCAAGCAACCCCTGTTTCGGTTAGAAATCAAAAAGAGCAACAACGAGTAGTGAGAAAAAACGCACGCAGCTATAAAACCGCTTCCCATGAAATTTCCCTATCCGCTTCCGGGGATGATAAATTCTGCAGAGCAAATATTTACTGAAGGACCTGCAGCAGCGAACGCACTCCCCGATCGTTAAGCAAACTGCTGCGAGAAGTCGATTCGTTTCGTTTGCTTCACGGCTTCCAAAACGGCTGTCATCTTTGCAGCCTGCGCGTATACACACTCGCCCGAAGATTACGACGCCCCGAAACCGCTTGACGCGTTTCCTACCCATTACGTTAAAGAGGCTTCAATTGCACAACTAAATCTAATTGACACGTGACCACGGCGCGACAACCAATGCTGCGTGGTGCATCGCATGATTGGCCGCTATCCGTTTCCCATGTGTGCGACGAGAGCGAACCGTGGCGGTGTACAAACATAATTTTAATAATAAATAACGGACGCGTGCTGCACGACGTCAAACGCATCAGCATCCCGAAATGTTAACACCCCGAAGATGATCGGCATGATGATGATGATGATGGTGACGACTATTTTATGAGCCACGTTGACTCATAAGTGGTAGAGCATAGAATTACGTTCACCCAACGGCGATGCGCTGGACGTTAATGGACGGTGATGACAAATGTTTTCACATTGTAACGAGAACTTAGACTATGACAAGGGTACATTTGTTAAGTTTTTCCAAAAAAAAACGTTTTAGATTTTAATAAATCGGATATTATTCCAATTTTCACGACAACCTATGCCGAGAGGTAATGGACGCAAGATCACAAAGATTATAATCATGTTAAGTAGAAAAAACATTAACTGAAGTGAAAAAATGGAAGCGAATTTTCAGTGTCGTGAACTTGCGCTATTCAATTGAGTTTGAATATGAAGCATAAAAATTTGCTTTTAAAATCTAGTGTCTCGAATAATATTTGTTATTAATATTATAATTATTACAAGCTTCTTGATAAGTCAGTTTCGTACTTTTAATGGTAAATACTGCCTTGTACTTAAAATACTATTTAATATACTATGAAGAATGAAGCTTGAAGAATGAAATTGATTCATAAATACTATGAAGCAGAATGAAACTTCATTTTTCATGAGTTATTAAATATATGTATTTTATTTACACCACTTATTAGAGTGCGTTAATTGTCAATTCTATCAATACTTTTAGTAATATTAAAATTTAAAATTTCAACTCGTGCATCGTATATTACTTATAAATGCGTTCCTTTATATGAACTTATGACTAAATACGTACTGTATTCCAAACGACAATAATAAAGGAATATATTTTATATCATCTTTGCATGGTCATTGTATAATAAAATTTACCACCTGATATGAAAACGAATAAAAGTTATTAACAAGCAATGAAAATGGAAAATAATTAAAAACAATATATTTAAAGATCTTAAATTTCATCTACTTCAGTTGAACAAATCCGAACTGTATACAAATGAAAACACCAAAGGTACTTTTAACACTCACCCTGGCTCTTCCTCTCCAACCAACATTCGAGTCGTTCTTACTCCTTTTCTAAATAAAAAACTCCCCAACCTATCCGAAAATAATTAAAATCTCATCGAAAACGAGTCGTTCGCAACGCTTTGGTGAACTAATTTCCCAGTCCACCGAGTCGGCGACGTGAAGTAGTGAGTGTGCGCGCACCACACCACATCGAATGTAACCAATTACATAGCCACAAACTTGCCTTAGTGCGCCATTTTACATTTTTAACGGCGGCGCATTCAAATTAGGTACTCTCGAACGCTCCCGTTCAGTTCCCTTCGCCGCTCGACACAGAATTCCAATCCGAGTGGTTTTATCTCATCACCAGCGCGATGCGCAAACTTCACAGCACATCAGCAGGCTCTGCGTCCTGCGTCACCAGGCCTATCCTTCACCCGTGCCGTGAGGCAACCGAGGCGTAAAAAGTCTAATTTAACATTATGAAATATGCAAATTTTATCTCACCACGGAACACAAAAAAGCCAGGGCACAAGCAAACGCTTCTTGCGCTGCCTTCAGCGTCGTCTGCGCTACAAGTTTCTTTCCATAGTCCTCCTCACACACTCGCACTCTGTATATACCTAGCCTCCTGCGATCTCACCTGCAGTGCCAACCAACGTACCAACACTCTTTTCGACAGCAACAGACACCGCTGTTATTGCTTCGATTGCCATAATGAACGCGCTCTTCCCGAACGCGCCACCCTTGTCGGGCCGTCGGTTCGACACCGGAACGAGGAGCGGAACTGTCGCAGAGGGTGTTTATTAATTTAGGGGTTGGAATGGAAAAACATCCCCCAGGAACAATGCTATCGAGCGTCGACAACTTTTCATACATACGAATTTACTTATTTCGCACCGCTGCCACCGTTTCCTCTCCTACCGCCCATAAGTAGCTCGGTAGCGTTCATCCTCGGGGGCGCTTCGGCTCCCTTCAGTCTCCTGTCCCGGCCGCCTCGCTGGCGTGCAGCAGGAGAGCTGCGTACGCGCGCCCGGGACATCTTCTGCAGCAGCGGAGGCTTTTGTTTGGCGTTATCTGCCAGAATAACAGATTACTTACACTTAAGTTGCTCGCGATAGAAAATCTTCCCTATTTATTAGCAGCACCAACGCTGGCATTCGCCGTTGTGTCGCATGGTGTCGCTTCCGCAACAAACAATTCAATTCAATTCAATTCTGTTCCGCCCAATTCAAACCAGGGGGCAGGAACGTTACACCCCGCGCCGCATAACCATCCTTCACGCGCGGTGGTTAGGCAACCGTTTTTCCCGCCTTTTCCGGTGCCCCGGTTAGAAAATAAAAACGGTGGTAGACAAATTTACTTACCCTTCCTGTACGGCGGTTCTACTAGGGGTTGCTTTCCCTGGTGCGCTACCACAACCGCCAAAAGGCACGAAAGAGGAAACCCAACCTCGCCGGCCAACCGTACTTCAACCGACGCTCCTGGCGTATCCTTTCACAGCTCCCGGCGGCCACAACGGGGTCAGGAGGTGCTTAGGATTTAGACACCGGATGGTTATCGGCTCTCAGGCTGCGCATTTAATAAACTGACACCAAATGAACGCTCCAGATAGAGTGGCGTTAGGGTGGCAAAATACCGGGAGGGAACGAGAGAAAAGCGTCCAACAACACAGTACAGAAATTCGTATTATTGAATTTGGTATTAATGATGGCATCTTTTCGGCGCGCGGTTCCCGTGCGCCCTTCCGTCCCTCGCGTAATAATCTTATCTTTCGCACGCAATGATGGCTCTGTTAAACACCACGCACCACTATCAAACTCCAGCATCCCACCCCGGATCCACAGCTCGAGAGGACACGTCAACAAGCGTAGGGATTTTAATTTCGCTTCCGCCAGGATAGGTACAACCGCGTACACCGTGATATTGTAGCCTTTCGTTTCCCGTGTTAGGATAGCTGACTTTTGACGCTGCAGTTGATGATGGGCTGAAACAGTTCTGCCGCTAATTGGAATGAACGGAAATGTGACAAATCGTTATTCACGCTTGTCGTTCATTCGTGAAAACGTGCCGGGATTGATAATGAAATCGATACGTTGCAATGAATTAACCTTGCTCAAGCCTATTGAATCTTTCGTGTAAAATGCGTAAATTATTATGAGTTATGCACAATTTTGATGACAAGTAACACTAACATAATTTTCTTACACTTAAATGTTTGAACAGTTTCCAACAATGTCCTGAACGTCCTTAACGTCCTGGTTTCTCAACCATTGAAAATTGTTGTCTTTTTTTTGTTTTCAAGTGTAGAGATGAAATCAATTTTTGTGGTAAAAATAAAAAAAAAAGTTTACAGTATAAAAAATTATAAATTAGCGTGAGTACAAGGTACCATTAATTACAACGTACAATAAGATTATAAGCTAAGTGCCACTGATCGAAAGTCTTATGTTCTACCTTTGCTGGGTAGAACAGTACATATACAAAAAAATAGTTTTTGTTGTTGTAAAAATGAACTGTTTTTTGGTAAGATACAGATGCGAAGGTATAACAAATTTGGAATTATTATTATTCCATTCCCTATACAACGTTCATATACCCATATCGTCAACACAAGACACATTTCATTACCGATACACGTCTCTCATTACAGTAAATGCATTCCCTTCCCATCACACTCATGCTACAAAACATCAGCGTCGTGGGTTGTCGTGCGAAAGAAAAATTGACTCTTCATTCTGCGCTTTGATTAAATTTATTTGCTACCAATTTACAATGAAACAAAAACGAGCACATTGCCCGCCTTTCTGCGGCACTTTCGATGCCGTGGACTGTGGAACAGAAGATGTGGATTCGTTTTGTCTTTCTCTTTCTCTCTCTCTCTCTCTCTCTCTCTCTGCCACTCTTTCCGTTTGATGTGCTCCCGGAACTTCTTACATTTTTCTACTAGTAGTCGCTTGTTTATGTTGCGTCCACGCTTTCTTCTATCCGGTCTTCATTGCGCCTCCAAATACGCCGAATGTCCATTAGGATCTCGATTCGAAATGGAAACTTCATTTTCCTTCGCTTATGCTCCTTTTTGGAATCCAAGTACTTTTTATTCTTCGTCCTCTTTCCCCCCCCCCCCCCCACACACACACACACACACACACATTATCATCTCCTCGTTGCATCCGTGCTCATTCCATTTCAACCATCATCGTCAATGGCGTTTGGTGCGCCTTGTAGAGCATTGTGAATTCGTTACATTTCAAAACGTTTTTCATCGCAAGCGGGACCCCTCCCTTCCCCCTCTCTTTCACGTGGAAGCTACTGGCTCGCTTCCACTGTGGCCCAGGTTATGCCTCCCTGCATTCTGCGCAACCATACTCGGCCATAGTGGCCGGGCAATGTTCTGTCTGTCTTGCTGTTTAGTTTTGTTTTTTTTTTTGTTCATACCCTCTCCATCTCCAAGATCAAATCAAACTAAATGACATGGCCGAGGATGGCGCTTTTATTTCGGAACGAATTTCATTTTGTAGTAATTTTAAGGAGGATCGTTCCTCTGGCATGAAATCGAACGACAAAAACCTTGCAACATCAAAGAGGAGGATTTCATATAAAACTCACAAACGACCGCCTGTCACACGGCGAAACAAGCGCCCCGCTAGAAGGCACACGAGCACCAGCAGCGGCAGCATAACAAAAACAAAACCCGCACAAGAAACTGAGCGAAAAAAGGCAACACAAACGACAACTGCTCGAAAGTATTGGCCATTCACGACCGACCGAAACGAACGCGCCCCAAGCACGGGCGCAGCATCCCAAAACGGTCCCGAAAGTGATTTCCAATTTCCAGTTCGCCAGTGATGGGTTTCGCCTTGCCGCTTGCCCGCCCCTCCTTCCCCCTTCGACGCCCCGTTCGACTCCTCCGTTAGTTGTCATTTTCTTCAGAATTGATGTTCCTGAAGGTTCCCATCCCCGGGGGCGCCTTCCGACTACCAGTGCAAAGGCATCGGGAGGGGGTGTCAACTCACTTACTGGCGATATATTTCTGCTGTTCAACTCGCAACGAAATCAAACCAATAGCACGAGAGGACCTTACGACAGCACGCCCTACGAACCGTCCGCCGTTACGCTTTCATGTGACCGTTCTAGTTGGGTTGGGGGCCTAGCGGGGGCAAGATTTTTCGTTTCTTCGTATATTTGCATATCAGTCAGCCACTTCCTTCACGAGGAACAGTAGTTGCCAAATCAGTTCTGTGCGCTGTCGAGCTTCTTTTCTTCTTTTTTTATGTAGGGATTCTGGTGCTTGTTTAACAGCCCTGTACTGGATGAGATCAAGAATTATACGCCCTTACAATTGGTCATGCACAAACGATTGTTTTTAAATCACGACTCTCCGTTTAATTGGGGAAAGATTTGCATGAAGCTGCTCGGAATGCTTCGAAACCTGTTTTTTTTGTACTTTTACTAATTAAACATCATTTAATTGAAAGCATATTTACTGTAGATAATCGTATTTAATAGCATAAAAAAAGAAAACAATAAAAGAAAACACAATTCAGTGAAATCATTAAAGAACGTGTCGCTTTGCTGTTTGCTAACCGAATGATTTAATGGGAATAAAAACAAACAGTAAATGTTAGACAGTGCACTTTAAAATGATTGAATTTTCTTGATTTATATTAGTGCGCATCCAACATAAAATATTTTACGTTTATAACAGCTTTGTAACATCATATGGAATAAAAGCACTTATTTTAACAAATATATCAATATATATGTTATATTTTTACTTATTATATTATGTTTACTTATATTGCAACCAAATAACATGCTTATCGAAATGTGTTTCAATGAGACAAATTGAGAAGAACATTTATATCTAATAAGTTTTAGGCAGTTCGTAGCAAATATTTACTAAAACCATTTTTTTCTTTTTAAACTTTACTCATTGCGTCTTTGCCCTTGGGATAGACAGGGATTTTATTTTAAAACCATTAAAATTTAATTTTAAAAATCATTATAACTACCTTTAAAATTAAAACAGAAAAAACTATCTATCATCTAAGCGAATGCTTTTTGGTACAGCATACATATGAAAGTCTATCTACCTGTATATATCTACCTAGTATATAGAGCTTGAGTTTTCTCACAACTTACCCACAGCTATCAAGTCCTGCACAAGAGAAACGATAACGTTAAAATATAAATCTACCTGCCAGTGTTCGACAGATAGCATATTTTGTGTAACAGCATGTGCTTACGAATCGAGTCAAATTAATTGTTTAAGGTTAAAATACGCCCCGCATCACTATGCTGCTATACAAAAATGATATTATATCTATACACCCAACATATTTTTAAACACACAATCTAAACATTATTAACGAACAAGGCTTGTTTTTATTTGAACAAGTTCAAATAAGAGACAACAAATTTGAGATGACAATCGTAGGAACATTTCAAGTCATTCACACTACTACCAAGTAGATTTTCTCATCCATCAGACCCGCACCACGACCTTCCAGTGAGCTCTTAACACAGTTCCGTCCAAAAGATATCCTATCTAGCAACCGAAGATCGACGATCGGAAGAGCGCATAAATATCAATCCTTCCGATGACAAACACTCAGCACGAGCAGACCATTTGGGCGAGGGAGCGAATATTCCCAACACCCGGTGCATCTGTTGTGTTGTGTTTTCCAGAACCCGAAAAACAATAATCCAACCATCCAACCGTTTTGAAGCCATCCGCTTCGGCTCGTTTCGGTGCCGAAAATCTATTATCTGATTGTTTTTTATTTATGTCCGCACCGTCCTGTCGCCAGTGTTCGGAGCGTGTCCACTGTTCCACCGACTGTCACGTTAATTAGGTGTTAGGATGTGGCTCTCGATCGCATATCGGCGACTCAACAGCGGCATTAGGCAGACCGAAGCTAAACCTAAACCTTAATTCCCACCAAACGCACAGCGCCTTGCCCAGGTCGATGATGTTCCATCTGCAACAATTCGTTCTCGCACCCGGTCTCCCCTCGTCCTCGTTCTCGCAAACCGCCACAATTTTATGGTACGGATACCGTTTGAAAACTGTCATCTGGTGGTCAGACATTGAGCCTCCGGTTGCTACATGTAACCGTTTCCCTTTTCCATAGTCATACACTCCAAACATACATACACACACACACACACACACACACACACACACACACACACACACACACACAAAAGCAAACCATTTCCACTGCACTCCGCTGCTGGTGGTGATAATGATACCAGGCTCCATGTTAAACAGCACGCTCCTGCTGTTGCTAGGAATTACGGCGAGGAATTAGATGTTATAGGTCAGGCTGCCACTCCCGTTTACCTCGATACTGGACACATGTTTCTTTTGGGGGGGAGGGGGCGTTTGTGTGTGTGTGGTCACTGCACTGCAGGTCACTCTGCCCCTTTCTCGTAGTGCCGTGTGTCGACAAACACAACTTACAAACACTGTGTTTTGCCGCTGGCCAGATTTGAACCAATTGTTGAGCGTAATTAACGCGCTTGTGCATTCTATTGAAGCATCAGGGTATTGATAACAGCCATCAGCTATTACCAACCAAAACCCGGACAGACTGCATGATTATGTGTTGACAGGATATGATAAATGTGGTTCCGGTCAATTTTGTCGCATATTCTACTGTATTCATGAGGGGCCATATTTTTTTTATTATGCCAACATACTTAATATAAAATCCAAATATAGAGCGAATGACATTGCTACAATATCCAGTTGTTTTGGCAATAAATAAAATTCAAACAATAAGTGTTAAGAACTAAGCAACAAATTAAAGTGAGGATTTTAAAAGATGCAAAATTTAATAAGTATTATTTTTCATAAAATTCGAATACCTGGAAGCAGAAAAAGGATTTTACATAAACATATTTGTAGCTTTTGAGTGAGAATATCTTGTAAGAGAAAATAACTTAAATAAGTGTTTGCACATTATAATACCAGCCATAAATCGCATGCTATTTTCAAAATAGAAACAAAGAAAATTGTTAGAAAATGAACATCGTATGAATGGTGAAAGTAAATCAACAAATGTAAAACACCGCGATAATTATGCATAACTCGCTGTCTGGCGCTTAGTTTTAATCCTTAAAATGAGCAGTGAATTACTAACGGCTATAACATTAATACCATACTTATATATATTTTATAAACTGTTTTATCATTTCTTTACGCTTCACGCTTCAAATTCATACTATTACTCAAAGTGTTTAGAAATCGTGACATTTAATCACTTTGAGTTAATCGAATATTTGTTGATCAAACATCACTTTATGACCATCGGTACTCAACGAATCGTGAAATATGCCACTCTGGTGCACCATTTACCGACGATCGCTCTCGGCAGCGATCGTACAACTCCATTCAGCTGAAGCCAGTGTCCATGTTAATAGCTCTACCGTTTCAAACACAAAACATACGGCGGCAAAAGAAAGCCCGGTAATAGTGATGCGCAAAGCAACACTCAACATTCAAGCCGCTCGGTCTTTATTTGCTCACACTTTTAGCTGAACATGGATGCTGACCGCGAGTTAGTGGTCAATCATCGTTAAAAAAAAAACCGCCACCGCCGGCGTAACCGTATGCGGAAGACAGTGATTAAATGTTAGACATTGGCGGTCACAAACAGCAAAAAGGATGGAAGAGTTTAACGTGAGAGTTTTCTGAAGATGTGTGTGTTGTCTTATTTTAAAATTATTCAAATATTTCCAGTGATCTACACTACAAATTACCACTTACAAATAAAGGTAGATATATTAATAATAGAAAATATAACATAATTTGTGGCCAAGCCAATGGCTATTTCTTTTGCATTGAAACCTTCCTTTCTGCCATCTCCGTATATCCAGCGACCTGGTAGAAGAAAACCAACACACACACACACACTTCTCACAGGCACGCTGTAACGTTTGTGCCGGGATAAGTGATTTACTTCGCAGCTGAGTTGGCAAACGAATTAATGTTTTATGATGTTTGCTGTGACAAATCGTGTATGCGTTAGCGCATTTGCATTCCTACCTGCTGCACAAGCAAGACGAGAGCGAAGGAAAAACCCCGCTGCACCCAAACGAGAAAACAGAACCGCCTCGTACAGAACATTATTTGCCACTTTGTACGCCCGGTTGGAAGGACGCAACGCGGGTGCTCCAGACACGTATCAGACCAGATGCAATCACATTGCCATCCTGATCTTGACATCATTTGTTACCAGAAGATCATGTCATGGGAGAGCGGTACATGTGACTGTGAAAAATGAACCCACGAAAGTTGCGCTCCACAGCAACTCTACCAGGCACTGCGTATATTCATTAGCGACAAATGGGCTAAATCATGTTGCACCCGAAGCGATCATGTTATCCGCTGCAATCCACGATCTATCGCTGCGCTACGGCTGCGTGTCGCGAGTGTCGGAGTCACTTAAAACAAATGACTACGTTATGACAAACAGAGCACATGCCATGCGCTTTCGGCATATCCCACGATCGCCGGCGAAGGAAAACCACTTGAACCTGTCAAAATGGTAAAGTGAGAACTTGCTCGATCGACTCCAATTTTTTCCACCGATATTCCACGCCCTTCCACGAGTAGATACAACGACACTGTAAACAAACCTTTCTAGACACTTAGTTACACACACGCACACGCGCGCCCTCGGTTACACGCTCGATCAGGGCCAATCTTTCGTTGAAACAATTTGGAATACTTATTGGGACACTAATTATAGTTGATACGCTGCAAGGCGGCGTGCATGTTTTCTTGCCCCGAGTTCCGAAAGAATGTACTTCCTCGGCGCACAAGCTGCTTCGCTATCTGGGAGAAAAATGCCAGACCTCCGATGCGTCTGATCTCATGCATCCCCTGGGCCTGACCCGCTCCAGAGAAAACAAATTAAAAAAAGCAACCACTCACAAAGCAAAGTGTGAACGAATGCGCCACACACGGCACTCGTCCGGACACACAGATTGACTCGGGACGGCAATCTTCAACTCGATCCAGCATAAGTAAGGCCGTGTGAAATCAGAGCACGACCAAATCCACACCGATCGAAACCTCTCGAGCGGGCATAGAAACCAAATCACTCTGCCAGAAGCCGCCCCGGGCAAAGGCTCTGCACATGGCTTTTTGTGTTGCGAATTAATCTGCTAGCTCAACAAGTGGCCAAGTGGTGTGTTGTTTTTATTTTTTCGGACTAGCATAGTGATCGCTTGGTGTTACCACTTGAAAAAAATGATCGACTTATTTGGTTTGTTGTACATTTCGCTTCCGGCGTTCGCTTCCTGAATGATTTGGAGCAGGATCGTAAAAAAAAACATACGCCATCCCGAACCAAACTGAAAACAACACCGTGGTGATCAAAGACTAACGAGAAACATAGGACAGGGAATGATAGAGAGAGCGAAAGAGAGACCTCACCACCGAAATTGGCATAGAGTGCACAGGCCCTAACACCGTTCCATCCATCATAACTAATTAGCTATGCGCGGTTTTCCAGCGCATGGCATTAATTAATCTGTCTCGCCCGTCACCCGCGTCACCACTTGATGCATTGAGTTGTCAAAGCGGTGATGCTTAATTACGCTTCTTAGTCGAGGCGCAAATCAGCGCCACGAAACAGCGCGCAAGTACGAGTCACTTCACTTCAAAGCACCGTTGCGTTGCCGCTACTTACCGTTTGCGTGCCAGGCTGTAACTTGTTTGATCACGATATCAAAAGGACAGTGTAGCAGGGTAGGGCAGCGTGATGCACTGGAGAGGGCGCGACATACGGAACCGTGCGTCGCTTTTCGCACGCAACAACGCCTGCGCGATGATCGTTTGATGATCGCTATCGGGCGGAGGAGAGTGGCGCCGATGGCGGCGGATTCGGCCTCTATTTAGTAAATCTTTTTTCCCACTCTCTCTCCCTGGAGCACTCCTGGCGGTTAGTCCGCTTTCATGTGCAATTGAGGTTAATTATGTTTTACAAAAGTGTAACCGAGCGAATAAGTGTTTCGATGGGGAGCTACCGGTTCGGGCGTAATTAATCAGCTCGACAATAAATAAACGATTTATTCCGAGCGTAACCCGGTACGAAAATGTGCCGTAGAATAGCCATCAATTTGACGCTTCTTGCTGTGAAATCAAATACAAGCAGTAAATATATCCTGCAGTTCCCACAGACACTAGCGTGTCCTGGCTCCAGGTTCCGGGCTGTAAAGCAAATAAAAAAACGCCGTACAGTATTTTAAAATTCCAACGCACAACGCCAGCCACAACACGGGATAATATAGTCTTTGTCAAATTATTCGCATTCTCGTCCCCGGCGGTATATCAAACCCCGCGGACAAATAACGAACCGAACGTTACAAGCGCACCTACCTACCGGGCGGACGAAAATGCTACGCAAAACACCAACAACAACCATCTTGTCACTGAAAAATGGCGATCCGTGTGCAGAGCGCAACCGAACGGCAACCCGGACCGCGGGCAAACAAACGCATAAACAAAAAGCCATCGTCCGGCAGCGCGTAAAACACAGAAGAAAAAAATCAGAAGCATCGGAAAACTTTTGCGACATGAAATTGAAATAACCCAAACAAAGGGCCCGTTCATGTTCGGGTGGGTTCACTTCGGCTCCGGTTTCTAAAGGTGGTGTGCAACATACACACCGCTTTTACGCTTAGCTTTAGCGACACACACTAAAAAAAAAAAAAAAACCGATACAAAATTGCACCCACCGCGCACCCGCCCACCCCGTCAATGGAGGCGCGCGAACTCGCTCGCGAGAAGAAACAAACTTTTCAACAACATTCGAACGACGGTTGGGGCGCTCGCAAACATACAATAGTGCAGCAACTACAACGGACCACCGAATGAACTTCTGTTGGTGGTGGAATTCATCGCGGCCCCAGCCATTTACTCGCTCGTTTTCTTTTCCAGCCGCTTCGTCGGTGCGCGGAAGAGTCCTTGCACCAACGGTTGCGGCTCTGAGCCTCCACAAGGGAGGTCTTGGTTTGGCGAAGGAAAATGGAATGGAGAAAAAAAAAGAAGGGAAAAATATCGATACGTGAGCGCCATCTTGTTAGTTTTCGAAATAATAATTAGGTGATCCGGCGCCAGTCGCCGAGCCGGAGGTCTCCCAGAACGCGACGAAGAATGGGGCCGGTTAGTTCGATTGCGCACACCGGCATTGGACATTGCGAATGCACAGCCCCCACCGGCCCACCGCCGCCGCACGGCACGAAAATGATCGGAAAACAATGGCAATAATTTTCGTTATTTTCCTTTTGTCATGCCTCCGGAGCCATCTTTAATCATTTTATTATTCTGTCGCCCGGCCAACGGTCGGGGACGGTTGGTGCATTGCATCTTTTCCTGTCTCCGGGTTCGATTGCAATGCTTCGGGGGGTTTTTTTTTGTTTTTTGTATTATTTGTGAGTATGTCGAAAAGTCCGTATCGCAGTTTAGGGGGCTGTTTTTCTTGTGCGCCAAACTCGACATGTTTCTTCACTCGCCGATCGCATCGGCGGCGAGTGGAATTGAATTTCGCGCTTTAAAACCAAAAAAAAAAACGGTGTCGCCACACCGCAGACACTGCGATAAGCCAAAAGTGCACAAAATTCAATACAAGATTATGTTTTCAGTTACTTTTTCTTTTCTCGCGCTGGAAAGGAACGTGAAATGTATTGTCAGATGCGATTTTTGCTAAGCATGAGCACAACAAAGCATTGCGCTGATATTCATGTTTTCGGACATGCAATGCTTTCGCAAGCTTTCGGAAAACACTGTTTGTTTGATGCATTAGTAATTCAAGCATCAAATTTTCTCACAAAACAAAAACACGAACAAAATTAATGCAAAGTTTGCAACAAAACTCTTTCCCGACACTTTCCGCGCAATTACTGTCAGAACGTGAAAAGATTAATTACACGAAAATGCAGCGCTGCGTCGCGAATCGCTGCGACGCTGCAGTGGATTTTATCTTCCGAACGAGCTTGTTACGAACCGCGTTCCGCAATAAAACTTTCATTGCTTTATTTCGTGTTTAATTTGCCCGTTTTGTACGCGGCGATGCAGCGCGCCGCCACGTTTATGAGCGTAACCAGCTTTACAAGACATGCACCGGAGCAGTTCGCTTTATAGCTTCTTATCGAAACTCGATCGTTTGTCGAACAATCGGGCGGATTTGTATGGCGCTCCGAGTGCACCGCGGCGGCATTCCCGATAAGCTCGCATTGCTAAATGGGCAGCCCCAAACGCTCGCCCTCCTCCTGCTCCACCTCCTCCTCCTTGGCACGGTGATATTAATTTAATCATTTTCCTTCCGCAAAAGGTGCTAATAATCAGCCTGCTTAAGGTTGCGCCGGATCCGAGCAGGTTCGAAACGGTGTGAGTGTGTGTAGGACGCGAAATAAGACGTGCACATTCGGTACGGCCATCCTTTCGCTTGCGCTAACCGAAGGCCTAATCTGTTTGCCTTATAGTTTAAAGCTCATTTTTCTTCACTTTATAGCTGGTAACTATTTAGATAAATTTTCCACCAGCATCACACTGTCGCCGTCGCGCGTTGCGTTGTGGTGTCAGGCGACCGTTTGCGAACGTGAAATCCATTTTGGTTTTGTTTAATACTAACAAGCGGACGATAAGTTCTGAGACATATTTCAATAATTATCTAAAACCTCTACCAATGCATGTTTAATTCCTAGCATTTGACTTCCGTCGGTCGGTCCGTCGGTGGGACTCGGCTGGCACTACAACTACAGTATTCGTTCGTCCAAACGGACCGTCCGAGACCGCCGGTCGGACACAGCTGCCCGCTGCCCGCTGCCCTCCATCGCACACTGGTGTCATTCAATGGGCTCACCGATGGGACGGCGCAAAGCGAAGACTCAGCGAATCCGTCCGGCTGCCCACCGTTTGCTGTCTTATCTAAATGGAATAATGTTACCGGAATAAATAAATGTATATATACATATACGCTATGTTCCGAGCTCTTCCATTATTTCCTGTCCTTCTTTTCTTTTAGAACGCGAACAAGTGACCAGAAATACGACGTAAAGCGATAAGGAACAGTCAACGCAAATGCTAACGTAAGGCCAAAAATTCTTTTCTCAATCTAAGCTTCACTCTTTTTAAGTGTCTAAAGTGAATTAAAATGTCTGGTTAAACATGTTTGCGAATATCATAATATTATATCAAAACACTCAACAAATGTTAAAATTATCTGATCAAATACATGCAGTCGTTCCGATGCCAGGAGAATATTTAGTCTTAACTTAGCATACGAATGGAATTACACGTTCCAATCAACAGTGATATTTTTGGAAAACATTTATTATAATGAGATTTTAAATATTTTAGGAAATAGAAAATTTAAGATTTACTTTTACAGATTACTCGATTGATATTGAGAAAGAACTAAAATACCAATTGTAATATGAAATTTCATTTCCTTCCAGTTAGGAAACTTTTTTCCATCCATTCTTCCAAACCCAGACCATAGTGAATCCAACGTAAAACGCATTCTCATTGTGTGTTGCCGAAAGATCATTTCTCATACTAAACGGCCTTTGGCCAATCCGAACCGGCGTTTGAGTCGGCGATTCTTTCGCTACATTTCGTCCATTTGCCTGAGATCGGAAAAGGAAAACGGGGGAAAAAAAAACAACTTTATGTGAGAATGACCGCTTCTCCTGCGGCGGTTGTGGTAAAACATTTTACCCTCCTTCTCCGTGGAATACAAACATACAACACAGCAAAAACAAAAAACAAGACACACAACCCACCGTCAGGAAAACGCACCCACCTCAAGACGCGGAGAGAACAGCGATGAACAGAAATGAACGGAACAACAAAAAATTATACACAGAAGAAAAAAAAACTAACCGCACCCCGTTTGCCCTTTCGCTCCGGCAGCCAATATATTGTTAAATTATTCCGCTCCGAAGCATCCAATTAAATTGTAAAAATGAATAAAACCGACCACAGCTCGGAACGGAAGAGCTCTTATCTGCCGGCGCTCTCAATCGCTAAGGCCGTTCTTCTAAATTGATAAAAGCCATACAATATATTTCTAGTTTAATTGTGTTTCTATGTTTTTACGAAGCGAAAACATGGGTTTTCTCCGATGTTTTTAGTTTTGTGGATGCTTACATGTCTCGCTCCCGGGCAATCCGTGAGATACTTTTATTTTAGCGTGGTCAGGATTTTTCTTCGTTGTAATATTCGGTCCGCTGTCGTAAATACTAACCAGCGAGGAGTTAATGCGACGAATTCTATAAATAAGTGCATTAAAAGATTCTGAATAATGACAAAACGCGATTAGTAGTATAAGAAACTCTTGTATCACTCAACGCAAACCCATTTCAATGTAATCGAATACCAATGCCAATTGGTTAGTACATTGGCAGATATAATTTAGAAAATAAAACATAACGTATATAATAATATATGAAACCATCGGTGGGTATTGCTAAGCGGACGACATCAAATGACCAGGTTCATTCAAGCCAATCACTTAACCATCCAATGTTCACCAGCATTTTCATGAATACAAATGAATTATAATAAAAATGAACAAAACGATTTTTCATAATATTTTTAAATTAATAATCTTTTGAATTATAAAATATATTTTAAAACCAAAGCGTACTGGCGTTCTGTTTTAAAGTTTTCGATTTTTTTTGGAATTGTTAATTATATATATTAAGGGACTATATAAAAACGTTCATGTAAAGTGTGACTTACATCCGTCATGTACTTCCCATTCAAATCCCAATAAACGCACGGTGCCGGGTGTTGTTCGTGAAAAATCTAAGTATTTTTGAAATAATTACTGCTCGTGGGGAAAATAACATTCGATCTCATGTCAGCGCCTCTAGGGATACTTAACTCATCGTACGAACACGTAGCATACTGGCAGCCCCGACGGAGCCACGTCTAAACCATTGCTGTTCGCTCGTCTCGTTCAACATCAGTCAACCGGTGAATAAACCGTGAAACAACTCCCGCCACCGTGTTGCCGGTTCATAATGGTGGAGAAACAACATGAAAAAACGCACCAAATTTGAGAGACTTCTTGTTTGCGCTTCCGCTTCCAGCAGGTTCCGGGTGGATTCGGTTCGGTGCTGGTGCTACTTCCGGAAGCGTTCCTTGTACGGAGCGAAAACTTCGAGCGAAACATCAATAGCCTCATCTAGACCCCTCGATCGTGGGTCCCCTTTGCGCTGCGAGTCGTATTCGTTACATCGAAAATACACATTTTCATCATGTTGCGATATTCTGTATTAATAAAACAGCCAGCGGCATACAGCGTGTTATGAAATCTGAAGTGCTTCGTCCGTTCTGTTGCCTTGCTTTTCTCCGCCGCTGAGTTCACTTCCTCCTTGCCAGTACGCACGCTGACGGATGATGTTTTATTTTCGTACCACCAGTGGGTAGATGTGGCGTTTTTTTTCCCCCAAGTACCACCCGGCAAAGGCAATAGGGATCATAATTTAGCTTCCACCATCCGCGTGTACAAGAAGTCATCCCGAAAATACGCAGTTCGCAATATTTTCCAATACCCAAAATTGAAATCAAGTTTGAAAAGACAATTTGACAGGATTTAATTTTTTTTAAGATTACATATCCTTTAACTGAAAAAATATCAACAAATGATTATCTAAATTTGCTAATCATTTTTAGAAACATAGTTTTTGAAGACGAATTTTTTTTGTTACTTTATAGATCGAAATGATCGTTCTTTTAAAAAAAATTGAAATAAAATATATATGTAGACATTTTTTTCTTCGAAACTTTTGCGCCCTCTAACCTTCCTTCAATCTCCTCCCAACATCCTAGCATGTTATCCACTAGTCGCCGCAGTTCGCACAAGGTCTGTGATAAAATATCTTCTCTAATTCGAACATGAACTACATTTGTCCGTACATGCTCGTCGCTGGTAAAGACATTGCAATAAAACGGATACGTTGCCAACGAAAAGAACGCGGCCCGGCAGCAACAGGGACAGTCGAGGGAAAAAAACGTATACCCAGAGCAAAAGCATAACCTTTGCCAAACCTCGCAGCCGAGCCGATCGCACCGAACGCATCGTCGTTGTCATCGTCGCAAGGCACACGGGCCCGTGATTGGCACGATATGCTACGATCCACGACACGCCACCGTGTGTGGAGTCTGTCTTTCGCTCTATTGTTCACGCACATTGCGGACCGCACCGGGACCGAACCGTGGAATGAGTGCGGGAACGGGGTGTTGGCTCAAAATTGTTGGCGAGACGGCAAGAATGAGCTGACATGGCCACACCGTCGACCGGCGGCCGAATCCGTCGCCTGAAATGCCTTTCGCGAGCCGCTACGGTACGGTAGGAAGCGATGGTAAAGATCGGATGAGACCGTCCCGTGGAACCGATGGGACGGCCACGACGGAATGCCGGTGGAACAGGGTGGAACAGGGCAAAGCTCTACGATACACAGCGCTGCCGGCGGCGGTGTCAAGTGATTGAACGTACCGTGGAAGATATGTGACAGAGATTTAAACGAGTTGTTAAATGTTCGCCCCCGGGGTTAGCGTAAAGATGTTTAGCAAGTGATTTGCCAGTTTGCTCGCCTTGTTCGATTATTTTTAGGCTGCCGGTGCTGCTATCTAGACAGGCCGCACAGGG
>JXWZ01004635.1:0-27696 GCA_000956215.1 Anopheles farauti No. 4 | reverse complement strand
GAAGCGGACTCCACGGGCACGTAGATGTATCGCTACAAGACATAAAGACAAGGAAGAAGCGCCGATCGTTGTCACGGAGTTTCGGACCCGAGATTTCCGAACGCGCTTGTCCGCAGACTTTAGACCGAGCAATAGCTATTTTTAAAACGCAACGTGCTCAGTGCGCACGGGATGTGCCAAGCCTCGACCGTCTCAGCCATCACTGGCGAAAATAAGCTACAATCCAACCAACCTGGTCTGGGAGCGGAAAGGATCGGCAGCGATCGGCAGTAAGTCGCATTTCGCGCATTGTTTTTTGTTTCATTATTGGCTGCAAGAGAGAGAGAGAGTGAGAGAGAGAGAGCATCCTTACGAGCACAGAACCCTTGTTGTTTGGGTTCTTTGTCCTGTGCTGGTCACGTTTTGTATAACACCACTGTTGGGTGTATTTTTTTTCTTTCTCCTCAGTGTAATGTTACGGGGTTTTTTTTTTTTAGTTTTCCAATTCCCAACCACTCGCACGCGATTTCGCTTCCTGTTTGAGTGGCAGGAAACAGCATCCGTTCCTTTAACTTTCGATGCCTCTCCTCGCACGAGCGACGGCATTGCTCACTGCCATCTTCCGCTAACATCCGGACACTAGCCCCCCACCCTCACACACCCCATCACTCCTCGTACTAATCACCGCGTCGCGTTGAAGTTGCGCCGCCCCGCAGTACCACACGAATCCACCACCACCACCCTCTCTGCCAATCTCTTCCTCACAGAGACGCGGGGTCGACTGGGAGAAGGTGCCGTTTGTGCCGCGGCCCAGTCTGATACCGGATCCGGTCACCGCGTACGGCAAGCGGCAGCCACGCAAGCAAGCGCACGTCTCCATACTGGAGGCGATCAATCGCGAGGGCATCGAGCCGGACCCGCGCATCCTGGCCCGCCCGATCGACGACTATCGGTCGCCGCGCGACATTAACCGCGAGCGCATTGCGCACGAGCTGCACCGGCGGGAGTACAATCGGGCCACCGGCCACACGACGGACGCGGACAATGTGGATACACTGCTGCGGCGCGTGCACGGTACCGCTCCGCTCAAGGAGGGCCGCCGGCATGTGATGTTTTTCGAGCCCGGGTACGCTCGTACGTACCACCGCCACTAGAGGGCGCTCGCGGCCGTTTAGTAGCTTAGCCATCCCCGAGAGGTCGTTAAATGGAGAGCATTAGCAAAACAGTATTACATGCGAGGCAGCCACACAAAAAAAAAAGCACGAAACACCCACGAAAGACACCGTCACAACGAACGAATGATTGGGAGTATTTATTTTTCAAACATGTTTCAATTTCTACTAAGCGATCGGTGACATCTGTCACGTGTTCCGAGCACCCGCAGGGGGTTTGGTGGCGAAACGTAGCACACAACACCGCCGACACACAATCTACCCCCTTTCCATCCTCCTTTCCCCCCAATATCTCACATCTCACCAGCGGTGTGGTTGATAACGAAGAGAAAAGCGTTGGAGAAACCGACATGAAACAAACAAAACAAACAAACAAAAACTCAACCGAACGCATTTCGCAGACCCCACGCTATACGACCGTGGAGACGTCGACGCCGCGTCGTGACGAGTCCTACACGTACTCAAAGACCTACAAGACCGTCACCGAGTCATCGAACGCGTCCGATCCGTACTCGCGTCCGTCCACCTCCTCGTCCTCGTACTCGTCGACCACGGAGCGCAACAGCCGCGGTGGCCCGGGTGGCTACTCGTACAGTACGGAGCGCACCTCGACCACCGGCAGCGGCCCGGGCGGCTACAGCTACAGCTCGACCACTTCCGGACGTCTGCCGCACGGTACCAGCTACCGGCACTACTCCTACCGCGTCTAGAGCGCCGCGGACCGGCCAGGATCATCCCGCCCGCTAGCACCTGACGCCCGACGTCGAGGGCTTATGTGTTGTGTGCATTTCTTACCCTATCCTATTTATCATGCCTTCGATGTCGTGACACTAACACTCCGCTCTCCATGAGCAAGCGAAAGTCTTCTCCAAATCACTTTCACCGCACACCTGACCGTTGTAGTTGGGCGATAGAGAGCGTAATAGAGCGGCGCGCACAGCTGTACCTATAGAGCGTAGCTCCGTGTGCTGTCTAGCGATGGTGAAAACCCGTACTAACACTAAACCCTGGTTTTTTTCCTGTACCTCCTGTTTATACTCTGCATACCCGATGTGAATACCAACAATGACGAATGCCAATTATTCGAGTTCAATAAAACCGAAACGATAAAGAAGCAATTCTTGTCCGATCGCAAACCCCCACTGTGTTGTGTTGTTTTCGTCCTCCGTTCCGTTTCGGTAGCGTGGACACATGAAACGCACACAAACACGTACACGAACACACACACACACACACACGCATGAGGTCTAGCGCGTGGTGAGGAGGGGGAGGGGATGGGGAGGGTCCTAATTCCAGGTTCAGTACAGTGGAATGCGATATTGTTCATAGGAAACACGATGTTTTTTTTGCGGTTTTGTCAGGACAACAATCATCATCATTTAGTCATTCATTTCATACCACAAACCCTTCTTTCCAACAAAAAAAAAAAACAAATCTTACCAGTAGCTAGCCGCCATATTAACACCACAAAAGTACACAACCTCTCCGTGTGTCGCTGCTGTCACCATTCCACTGTACTAACTGTCAAAACTACGGACTCACACCAACACCTTCCCAGCCACTGTCTATACCTCTGGTTTCACTTCTTACCGCGTGATCAATCGCTCGTCAAAACCTTCCTACATCTCACGGAGCGAATCGCGTGTGTTTGTGTTTTGTTTTCTTATATGTGTTTGTTTGCTTCTGTACCGTCCACGTTTGTACATCGGCGTTGTTTTGTTTTGCTTTCCTTCTCTACTTTCGTCTAATAAGCACACCTTCACCCTGTTTTACCTCTCGACGGTGTGACTCAGGCACTGTTTATGTTTCTTTTTCTTTTACACTGCTGTCTTCGTCACCATCCCCCCCCTCTCCTCCCACTTCGACGAACTCTTCACGATAAACCTTTACGGACACGGACACGGTTGCGTTGGTCGGATTTGCGAATAATTTGTTCTTCTCTGTTTCTACCCTCCTATTTCCTCACAGACTCCCGTGCGATACTCCGGAGTGCCACGAGTAAGTATTGTTGTCGTTCACGATTCTGCCTTTTTTTTCTCCACCGTGTACGCATATGGATCAACTGTGAGATTAATTTCACGTGTACAAAGGTGTACAGACTAGATTATTACAACTACAGCAAAAAAAAAAACCCCCACAAACTTGCATCCCAATATTTTGGTTTTGGCCACAACACAGTAAATAAGGTCTGGTATCTGTATCGTGCACCGTTGTGGTATTTAGATGGGCGGATGACACATGTGTTGGGATGGTTCAAGCTCACTTCTTCTTTACTGAACGGCAAATCCGAAAATTAGGTGTAGAAGGGTCTTTGGAGTAATGTAAAAAAAAAAAAACATTCCGGAACATTATGGTTTAAAATGAGCATCGGATGCCCCAAAATTGTGGGCTTTTTTATCTGAATGTTCGATTGTTATATCAAAATTCAAACTGATTTTAAAGCACATGAGATTTATATTTTTTAATGGAGACTAGAATAGCTCAAGTAGCTGATTTATTGAACGCTTCCAAACTGCTGTGCTATAGTTTTCAATTGTAACGACATGACCACGGCGCATAGAGAAACAAATAGTGATGACATTTTTTTCAGATCGTATCCGTCCCTAGACCCAGCGTGTGTCATACCGCCCATCCCAGCATTCGTAGAAGCATCCGTGTTTGTATATAATAGATTCTCGTGTCTAATTCGTACTTTGTTTCTTTTCCATCCCATTCCTTTCTTTCTTATCTCTTTTGTTTTCACCCTTCACTTGCTCCGTCACGTTGTTTCGGTCCCTTTGCACGTATACTTCGCACAAATCGTCCGCATCGCCGATCACTGAACCGGTCACAACCCGTATCGTATATTGTTTGTGTGTATACAATCAACAACAACAAAAAAAAACCCCGTGTACAAAACCGTGTGTACGTTGATCACTGCGCAACACATAAATAAACACCCACTTGCAACCACCATTTTGTCACCAACAACACACGAAAAAAAAAAAACAAACCGATAGTTCAACACGATCACGACCACCACCACGACCTACCGCACACCGATGCCGTACGTGGCGCACAAGCGGCTCGTTCCAGTGACGCGGGTCGTCACGTCCCCCCCAAGGGTGGTGGTGTCGCCGCTGCGGGTATTGGGATCGCCGGTGCGAGTGATCAGCTCGCCGGTGCGTGTGCTCGGTTCGCCGGTGCGCACCGTGCGCGCGATTCGCTCGCCGGCCCGCGTCATCGTGTCACCCGCCCGGGTCGTCACGATCCGCTCGTCCTATCTGCGCCCGTCGATCATCAACAAAGAATTCGATCGCATTGAACGTAAATATCGCGCTAGTCCTGTAAGTAGTGCCCTAGAGCAGTATTACAACTCGCCCTCGTACTTGGTAAGCAATGGACACGACACGCCAGCACCGACCACTCGTATGGTATTCGAGAAACAGTAAATACTGCTACCACACCTGGTACTGCCACCTGTGCCCTAAACAGTCGCGTTTGCCACGCACTCACGCTACTCTACTTTTTTTTTTTTCACCAAAAACACCTGCTGCGCTTCACATCGCTAGCGAATCACGAACACACATTGCGATAGAAAATTTTCACATGACCTTGACCCACATCCGTAGTCGCTAGTGCAGCCTGTAAAACAATTCCCATAAGGTACACCGCTCTGGCACAGGGTGAAAAAAAAAACAAACCAAAACAAACCAGTTTTGTTCGATGGAGTTATCCAGTAGCCGTCTGCTATCTGATGGAAACATTAAATTAAGTATCAAATGAAACAAACCTGTCAAAAAAAGCCCTTGTCATAGTTCAAGTACACAGCCATAATCACAGTACGCAGCCCATACACTAACGAAGCACACGTGCCACCGGGCGTCTCCATTGCATACGCTTTAATTGTATTGGATGTTTTGGAAACGGAAACGTTTCGTGCTGAAAAATGTGACCCATTCTCATTGGTTGTGTAAGTCCACCGAAATGCCTGAAAGCAATACAAAATTAAAAAAAAAATAATAAAATTATGCATTCCTTTGCATTCCGCACCTAAACCTGCCTAACTGCTTCCCGTAGGCGGTTGTACCTGGTAGTTAGACCACCGTCTGTGACCAAAAAAAAATAGATTATTAAACCGACTAATTTCGTTTCGCATTCTCTGTCTACCTTTAAACCCGTCCGTCCGCTCCCACACCCACCGTCGCGCGCCCGTGTGCAGGAGTTTGAGGACGAGAAGCGCGATATCCGTAACTCGACCGCACTGCTGCTGCGCCAGCTGAACGATCCCGTTCCCCGCCTGATGGCACCGGTCGCGCAGGCTGCCCCGGAACCGAAGTATGTATTGTGGACGCCGGACGCACCAACCCGTGCGCGATAAATATATTTGAACAATTCTGCTCACCACCCGTGTCCCGTGTGTTGCGTGTCCTCCCCCAAAAACAGCCCGAAGAAGTGGGTGTACGATCCGTTCTCCACCCACAACCGCCTGAACAGCGACACCTACGTGAAGAGCCACATCACCGACCCGATTCGCAGTGTGCGCAACGATATCGAGGCCATGGCCAGATATCACTCGCCGGCGTCGCGCTATGTCGGTAAGTGGTCGCCGTTCGTCCCGTTCCACCCTACTCCGTCTTCGCCCCACTCGCCCGCCACCCCATCTCGATCACCTTGCCTTACCATCATTCGTTTGGATTTGGTCTATTTTTGGATTTATACGTATTCATGAAAAGAAAACAATCAAACAAAAAAAAATTTACACAAAATTTTCTCCAGCGTAGTTCATGCATCCTTCCCTGAAAAGCCGTTCTCTTTCGAAATTTGGTAGAATTTAAAATATTTGGATGTAAATTCAATCGAGAACATTTTCAGAGGATTGATGAGGAAAAAAAACATGGCCTCCTCCTTTCACACGAGCGCTCGATCTATCTCTTTCTCTCTTTATCACTCAGCCACCAGCTACTGAGTGCGTTGAATGCTTTCCTATGTTCGTGCGCTTTTTGCTGATCATTACATTCGTCATCGGCTCGATTTGTTTTCCGTGTTAGCGCTCCTTATTGTGCCCTAGTTCTTTATGGCAAAAAAATATCCTCGTTAGCGTGCTGTCTATCCTGCTCTTGATTTATTGATCTGCATTTCTTTCGCTTCTTTTTATCCGCATTTTCGTCTGCACTCTGGACGCTTCGGAACTAACAACCGCAACCGCGATTGTTCGAATGGGTTTGCTTCGTGTGGCTTTCGTTTGAACATGTGTGCGTGTGTGTTTATGTTTCCTATCATAACTTACCCGCTTCTGGGCTGATGTTCTCCCGTTCAACGCCTACTTCGATGTTGCGGGCTACCGAACGGGTTTAACTGGGTTCGCGAAATTGAAGAGTATGTGCTGTTGGATGACATCCTGTGGCGTTACACCTACTACGTGGATGAGGATGGTTAGTATCGTGTCCGCACACACGGTGCCTGTATGTGACTGATTAAAAACGTTGAGCTAATACGAAAGCAATTTCCGGAGACTATTCTGTGACTACAGCTGTGAAAAATCAGCCAAAAAATGTGTTAACCGCATCGTGCAAAGGAAGTCGGGGAGATATTTGTGGCTAACGATAGTCATTCCCCCCGAAAAAAATCTTTTATAAGTTCCAAAAAGGGAAATGCTGTTCTTATTCCTCTCACCCGTTCCACTATCGTCAGTGACAAAGCTAGCCTGCGCCGTTCCGTTTTTTATTCGTTTCTGTGTTAATTATTGAATGCATACTTTTACCATGTTTTACGCCACGTTTTGGAGCTTGTTCGACTTATTCTTTGTTGTTTAATGGTCTGACGTTGCTGTTTTCTTTCTTTTGCAATTCCACGTTTCTCTCCGTTGTGTGTAGCTTTGCCAAAAGCAACTCACACGCCCACACAAACACATCCAAAACCGAGTCCAATTATGACACTTTGTTGTTGTTTTTTTTTTTTAAATCCTTTGTTAAATGTCACACACACACAGCTCGAAGCTGCGTGCTAAACGTAAAGTCAATATTTTTTCGGAATCAATCCCCGTTTTCTATGTGTCTCTCTGTTTTCTCTCTCTCTCTTTCTCCCCCGAACGTTTAACGTTATCTGTGTCTTCTTCTTGGCCATCTGCTCTGTCTCTCTTTCTATCTCTCTCTCTCTTTCTCTCTCTCTTTCTCTTTCTTTCCCTTTCTCTGCGCACTCGGCTGTGATTGCTGTTGCGTCCCCTTGCCCGGGTTGATTTGTGTGCCGGAATGCGGTACGCAGGCAAGAACCACTTGGCCAGCACGCGCATCATTGGATCGCAGGCCTACCCGAAAAGCAAACCGCGTATCTATAACTACGATACCGCCAGGGTCGGCAAGGATGTGAACGTCATGTCGTACTATAAGTCGAATCGCACCCAGGCCAAGGCCGATGTGGAGGAAGGTAAGAGGGAACGGGTCCAGCGCAAGCGGGACAAAAAGACAAAGGGCCGCACGGTGCGGCCGGACACTCAGAGGCAGCAAACATCATCACCACCACCCTCACCACCACCACCACAAGCATCACCAACGACACCCTATCCACCTGTTTCCGACCACTCCCAGCCATCGTCTCGGCGGTGGTCGTCAGACGACGATGCCGGCGTCCAGGGTACTTCCCCGAACCGAACGTCACCCGAAGCGCGGCTGTCCCCAGAACCGTCGAGGACCGCAGAGAGTAGCGAACGAGACGACTAACGAAAAGGGATCAGTTTCGAACATACGCCACCCACACCACAACCCCCGTACCCTTGTTCCTTTCGAGTCCCCGAGGAGAAACAGAGAAACTCAAAAAAGTAAATACCCACCAAACAAAAACTCCACTCCACTGCCAGCCAGAATTGGATGATTTTCGAAAGCAAAACTTCTAGTGAATGGTTACGATACATGGTTGCATGCAGCGTTCCACGTCGCTCGATGGCAACACGGTGCCCCGGAACGGGCGGTGCATGGTTTCGTCGAGGCATTTGCTTCATTTAACGTGCTCACTCGTATGAAATGTGTTCCATAAAACGTACCCAAACATTGACAATGCTCTAGTTTTCGAACGCGGCTACCCAAAACCAAACTTGACACACGCATTGACGTGCGGCTAATAATGCACAGTGCCTACTACTGGTTTGTTTACACTGCTACTGCTCCAAACCCTTCCGTGTGTTGTACCTCCGTGTATCTAATATGGCGGCCATTTTGCGAGAAGCAGCTAATACAGCAAGAACCTTATCCGCAGTGCTTCAGCGAACGTGCGAGCAACCAGCGAAGGGCTTTCCCTTTTTCCCTCCCTTTTAGTAGCTGTATAATGTTTTATCTCTCTGTTTCTCTTTCTCTTTCTCTCTCTCTTTCTCCTCTCTTTGTTTCATTTCTTTGACCGTACGTCGTCAGACCGCTACCGTTACAGTAACGCACCAGCGATCGTTGTTAGGTTCTTCGCCTATCCCATTCGATCGTACTATTCGTACCGTATCTACTAAACCTAGTCTTTACGTACTCCGTACCGAGCTAGGCGACGACTCGTAGGGCGACATTTTTTTTTTCAACTCGACGTACTACTCGTTATCGAAAAACTTTCTTACCTATCTTTCGAACATCATCTTTCGAGGAAACGTGTTTGTTGCTGACGAGCTTTGTCGGCTTTTCTGTAACAGTGCTCTTGTTTAATATCCTTCTATCTTCTTTCCTTCAGTAAACACGAAAATTAAGAAATATCTCGAAAAGTACTATCTGAACCACGCGTACAAGGTACCGGATGAGTTTAAGGAGTTCTTGCACGAGTACCCTTAAGCTAGATCTTTCCTCCAAAAAAAAACACCCCTTCATACCACCAGTATCAGTAGGCATATCGGTAAAAAGAATGTTTCTATTCGTTTGTGTGTTCTAAATGTTCGATGTCACTGTGATGTCAATGTTAAAAGGAAAAAAAAACCCGTGTCACTACTAAATACCGTGCTAAACATGGACCGCGTACTGTCGACTATTTTCACTAGAAGTTATGATTTGGAGATCTAGCCTTTCAAGGCTCACATTTGGCACTTAATAAAACGCAGAACAGCACACGGCACACTGAATCATTACGACATGCGCAGTGTTGTGTTGTTTTGGGCGAAAAATTAAATATGACTCTTCTGTTATGTTCCGTCCCTACGGTCTCTGCGCACCAAACGCAACACACCGACGTCCCGCCACTATCCTTGCAACGAACACATCCGACCGTCAACCAACCACCTTTACCACCAACACTAACAGTTCTCGCGAGAGTCCAACGTAAACTCCACAAACGGGTCCAGAGATCGATGATGAGGGCCGCCAAAGAGGCACTTGAGGATTACAAGTAAATTGAGGTTCAGTTTGTCATTGCGGGGTTTCAAAGACCAGGCGCTTCTTTAAAAGTGGTTCTAGAAACGAAGCAAAGCCTGCTGGGATTGCTGACGCGCGAATCCATCTAGTAGTTGTTCAAAACTGACCGTGTTTCTTTTTGTCTTATTTTCTTCGTACTTTTCTTTTCCACATTCGGACCGTTCGGTTGCATCTATTAGTTATAGCAAGCTACCGAAGAAAACTTCTGATCTCGACGCTCATAAGAAACGCAAAGCGTACGCTGATGCTCTATCAGAACCAGAACAGACGCCGACGCTAACAGAACACATTGACACCCGATCAGCAGTGAAGATGGCGGTTGAGAATGTTACGCACACAGGGGAGACACTTTAAACACTACGGCACATAACAGGCAACTATGTAGGAATTGTTATATGTAGTACACTATTCAACAACAACACTCTGTTATGACAGCGTCCCGATGTCGTTCATTATATCCGAGAAAATTAAACAATTAACACAACCTTTTTTGACACAATGTTATTCCCGATGTCAGTCATTCTGAAAACCCGTCTGTCATGTCGTTTGGCTCTGTGCGCCAACCTATACTACATCAATCTAATGCTACTTTTTATTTTATTTTCCTACTTGTGAACGTTTTTCCCGGTACAATTCGTTTTGGTATGATTCGATAAAACATCAGTAAAAATTAAGAACAATCTATACCGTCAGCAACTCTATCCCGCGCACACCCGTACCTACCACAACATGCTCAATCCCAACCAGCGCAAAATGTACAACGGCAAGTTTGTCTGGTTGAACTATCGCAGTATCTGAGGCTGCTTTCCCGTTCCTTCCCCGAGTATTTCGTAAGTAGGTTCCAGTCGCGTTGCGTGTTGTCACACTGTGATTAATTTAGAACACCGTGCGCACCTCACCAACGCCATACAGAAGTTTCGCTTGGTTTCGTGTGGGCGGAGAACGTCCGATGCTTGATATCATCAGCATGAACCATTCGCGGCACACCTGTCGCCTGTCAGGGTGATGTGTTCCATCCCCGTCATTAGGCGGCGGTCTCGCGGATGAGTAATGTTTTGCAAAAATAAACTCGACATCGTTGTGCCTGCCTCCGCCATTCCGTCATCGGTCTTTCGGCTAACGTTGTGCTGCTCGTCCGGAATTAAAACCTCGTTCACCTACACACGATCCGTCTCATCGTTATGAACACATTTGAACGTTTCACCCGAACTCAACACGTACAGCTCAACAGTGTTCATTTTCCTCATGCCCTGTGTATGTGTCTCTGTCAGTACGTGAGGAACTTTGCCTTGAAAATCGTTCGAATCAGCACCCTGGGGGTTGAGGGTGCGATCGAACGGGATGCGAACCGCTCTGTCTGATCCTACTGATTGTACTTTTTTTTTATTATCTTTTCCACCCTTTTTTCTTTCTCTTTCTTATAAATAATGAAACATTTTTACCAACACCACTCACCTACTACTTACGCCTGCGCCTGCGCCTACCCTCCTCTGCCTAACGCACAAACCGCACACTTCCAGTTAAGGCAACGGAAACTGTAACCGAAACCCGAAGCAAATCGAAGCTCGGCGACAAAAAGGGCATCTATAGCAGTGATGTTAATCTAGCCGCTTAGAAATAGTCCGTAGTAGGCAGGGATGGATCGATGTGGTTGCCTAGCAACGATGCCGCGTAACTGCACCGCTCTAGAATCGCATACAGCGGGAGTGATAGCACTATTCAGGAACACACTTTTGCTTCAATACATACGTTTTACTGCTTGCATTGTTCGTTTCAAAATTTCTCCAAAACAAACCCGTTTCTTTGGCCATCTACTGTGAAGGTCCTGCTAGGTCTTTCCAACTAGTTAGAACACCGCGAGTGATCACAAGATTCCAAAGTGCTCAGCACTAGCAGCAAACCACGGGAATCATCCTAGATGCTAGGGAGCTTTATTTTATCACACTCCGCGAACCAGCCCTTGCGTTGTACTTTTAGCATCACGCTCAACCTAACTTCCATCGCAACGAGATGTAAGGGTTTATTTATATATATTTACAGATGAACCATTCATATTTACAGAGCATCAAGTTATTTACTGAACATTATAGTTCCCCTTTCTTCCTGCGTTGAAGCAAGAGGAGAAACAAAAAAAGCACAGTTAGCACCGGTCTTTCGTTAGCGTTAAAAGTCAAGCTGCAGCAGGAGCTATATTTAAAACAACCATACACACTATGTAAAATGGAGTCACCTCATTTTCACGTTGAAGAAGATATACGATACACACAAGTGGACAAGCTGGTCTGTTTTCTTTTTCTATTCCTTCTACGTTTCCGAGCCCGAACTCTGAGCCTGGAGTGGAGCCTTCCGAAAGCGTACTATCGCAGGATAGACCACTATACCGTGCTGGTGTGAGTGTTCTTCTCTCTGTAACTGCTGTTGTTCAAACATTTTTCTCCTTATCTGTCTATCTCTTTATCTCTTTCTTTATTATAGTTTCCGCTAAGACTTTCTTCCTCTGCCGAGTGTAAATATGGTAGCAGTTGTGTTGTTCTCTTCTCTTCTTCTCCTTCTAATGGCTCAATGTACTGACTTCACTTTTTGCGTGCCACTATTACTAAAGCAGCCGCCATGTTTTTTTTTATCATTCAAACATTTCACATTTAACTACCAGCTCCGAGTGAGCTGTGAGCAATAGAGAAAGAAAATTTGAAACTCATTTTAAGCAGGCACCATCTAGAAATGGAACTTCAGCTAGCCAGGCGACCACATACCTCATTTATTTCCACTGTTTCTCCTGTACTATTATCATACTTTTTGCACCTTATCGTACAACATTGACCATTCCACACTCTCCCACCCTATTCGCCCGTCCCTTTTGGGTGATTTCTTGCTCGAACTCCACACGAAATATCATTTCGCACATACAAAAAAAAACGCAAACAAAAATCGTCACAAAAAAAATCATCACGATCGCGATCTCTGCGCCTGCGAGAGTACCTTCCCCAAACAAGAGCCACCGCTGAATGTGATCTCCCAAAAGTCCCCGAACTTGTTCTAACAGTAATCAAATCAAAGTAAGTAGACCACGACCTTCCTCCCGAATGGGTTGGTTTAGAGCGTTCAAACGATCCAGCTATGGTGCAAACGTGTGCCACTAATATCCGCATGCTAGCTTGTAAATGCACTGGAGATGACGATACTAACACATACGAACTGGGCGGGGAATGTCGATGGGTTTCGATCCGCTTCCGTGTATAGCTGAGAGACAGTCAATATTCGTTCGGAGGAGATGCGTCCCAACTGCAGTGAAACTAACGTGGAACCGTTTTGCATGCTCTACTCATCTTTTGTATGATGTACCTCTCATCGTGTCCTGTTGTCCTTCATACTGCCTACTCTTTATTATACTGTTGAGATTTGAAAACAATCCCAATGGTATCGCCTGACCGCCCTTATCGCTGCTTTCTGCTGAGTATCGTAGAGAAAACAAACGAACGAAAATAAACCAACTGCCCAGTATTACATATGCCACTCATCGTAGTATCGCTTGTAGAACCGTTTCCCTGACTGTAGATATCTCTTCTTTCTCTCTCTCTCTCATCCGTCCGTTTTCCAAACCTGCTCCTGGCCAAAACCCTGCAAAATCTATCGCGCAACCAACCAAACTGCATCCGACCCCGACCCGATCACAACCCGCTCCCGAAACCCACGTTTGCCTCCACGGTTTGCGGGGAAAAACTCGAAACTCTACAGTGGGAAAATTAAATCCAGTTCGCCCGACGCGCAAGTTCAACAACCCGAAGCTGTACGACGATCCGACCGACTCGAAGCTGAAGGACAAGCAGGAGAAGATCGAACGTGTCGCCGAGTTGAACAAGGTCCGCTACGAACCGATCAACCTGGAGAAGGAGCGCCTGAAGCTGCTGGAGGAGGCCAAGAAGAAGGAGGAGGCGTAAGTGTCGCGAACTTGTACGTTAACGCGTGTGGAAATAACGATTTGGTTTCGTTTGTGAAAATAGAGCCGCGGAACGGGAGAAGCTGCGCCTGGAGGAGCAAGCGCGCAAGGAAGAGGAAGCTCGGCTGGCCGCGGAAGAGGCGGAACGTCGTCGCATTGAGGAGGAGCGTTTGGCCGAGGAGGCACGCATCGCCGAGGAAGCACGGTTGGCCGAGGAAGCCCGCCTGGCCGAGGAAGCTCGCCTTGCTGAGGAGGCTCGTCTGGCTGAGGAAGCCAAGAAGGTAGAAGGCACTGGAGGGGATGCGCTGCTCGAGTCGATGAGCACTGACCGGTGATGTTGTTTTTTTTATTTTGCAGGCCGACGAGAAGAAGAAGAAGGCTGCCGAGAAGAAGAAGAAGGACGAGGAGGAAAAGAAGAAGAAGGAAGCGGAGGAGAAGAAGCGAAAGGAGGAGGAGGAGAAGAAGCGCAAGGAAGAGGAGGAGCGCAAGCGCAAGGAAGAGGAAGAGCGCAAGCGTAAGGAGGCCGAGGAAGCGGCACGCAAGGCCGCCGAGGAGGAAGCCGCCCGTAAGGCGGCGGAGGAAGAGGCCGCCCGCAAGGCCGCCGAAGAGGAAGCCGCCCGTAAGGCCGCCGAGGAGGAGGCGCGCAAGGCGGCGGAGGAAGAGCAGAGCCGCATTACCGAGGCGCAGAAGGTGCGCGAGGACGAGCTGGCCCGGCTGAACGAGCTCGAGCGACAGGCGATCGAGGAGAACAACGAGGAGCTGGCGAAGGAGATCGCTGAGCTGAAGGCGATCGCTCAGTCGGACGAGGAGCTGCTGAAGCGCCAGGCGGCCAAGCTCGAGGAGACGGGTGAGGCGGCCCCGGCGGCCGAAGGTGAAGCCGCGCCGACTGAGGAGGCACCGGCTGCCGAGGCTGCAGCGGCACCGGCGGAAGAACCAGCCGCCGAAGCGACCCCCGCCGAGGAGAGCAAGACTGAGGAGAGTCCTGCTGTTGCCGCCGCCGAATGAGAGGGCACTGCCTCACGTCCGGCCACCGGGCATTACTAGCACTAAGGACTAGGGCTTTCTTTCTCTTCCGAGTTATTATTAGGATATTAGCTAGCATTTTAGCGGCAGCGCACACTAGCACACGGACAACAAACGCACACACGCACGAACGACGGTTGGAGTGGAAATTGGATTATTACAGCATCGCTGAGTTATGAGATTCGAACGAAAACACACAACGCACGCCCAACAACCTTTACTTTAGTCTTCATCGGAGAATGACCTGACCATGACAGCAGTTGTTTCTCTGAGCGTGCATAGAGACCGGGAACGCAATGCTACTCTTCTGGCTGCACATTGCATTTCGAATCATACAGCCTATTGTAACACTGCTTAGCACCGCCTACTGCCATTAGTTAGCGCACCCCGTTGCTGGTGGGATGTTGTCCGATACAACCCGGCCATAGCATCCTGGAACATTTGGAGTGACAAAATGTATACAAATAGCACACCCACGGGACACAACGAATTACTACGAAACAACATCCAAACCCGATTCGGTTGATATAGCGCGTACAGGATGAAGTCTATATCGGGTAGAAATCGGGTGGTCCGCAGAAACGATCAGTTCTATGAACGCGTACAGTTTGAGTCACTCCAATCAAGATGACGACGCCAATCAGTTCGCCAGTGAGTTTGTCCGGCCCAATCGGACGACATTCAACAAGCACCCGGCTTTGCATTTGCTTTACTTTGACCGCACGAGAGAGTCGCGACTTGCGGGAATTCAATATCAAAACCAAAAAAGAATTGATTTTATTACGTTCGCTTTTATTCTGTCGACAAGGATACGCTCTCTTTCCTAGCACTACTATGCACACACACACACTTTCTTTGATTACTGCTCTTTTGTTGCATTTCTTACGTTAACTTTACTCTTATCTTACTTTCACAACGTATACTAGGAGAGTACGGTCTTCTTTTCCACTGTACTCTCGGATTGTTTCGTTTTCTTTATGTTATCCATACTTGTTCTTGTTGTTTGTTAAGTTTACAGCAATCGATAACGCTCGATAAGACAGTAAATAAAAGTGTAAATAAGACTAGAGAGAAACAAAAAAAAAACAAGAGAAAATCATCTTTTACTTCTCCGATTCAAAAAACAATTACTTAACTACCAGTGCCTCTCCAGATATTGAGTAGCGGCCTTGTTATCTTACGTGAACCTTCCGGTAGGATTAACCCGGAGTACCTACGTTATCTAGTTGTCCAGCCGTTCAAGTGCAACCGGATTGCGCATTTAGGGCGAGATTCATCAACGCCTCTGGAAAGGCGCACAGTGGGTTCCAAGAAGTCACCGTGAACGAAAGAACCGATCGACGGCCATAATGGTTTTCATACGCTCACTTCTTGGTGTGTTGATGGTTGTGCTACTGCTTGAACCGTTCGCAGATAGTCTGCAGTGTTACAGTTGCAGTACTGACGCCAGCGATCTGGACTGTAACAATCTCGCCACACTGGAGAAGGTTGAATGCAACCCTTTCAGCGTGGACAATCCTGTACAACCGATGTGCGGCTACAAACGACTGGTTGGAACTTCGGACGACGTGGTGGAACGTATCTGGCGAGGCTGTGCCGTCCGCGGAGAGTGTGCTCTGCTGTCCCGGCAGGGTGATGAAGCTTTCAGCTCCATCTTTCGGATGTCCGAGTGTGAGGAGTGTAGTGACGATGCGTGCAATAATCCACGGAGTGGCGCTTCAATCACCACTACAGGGCATGCGACGTGGATGGTCGGCACCTCTCTGATGGTTTTACTAAACAGGATACTGTAAAACATCTGCTTGAGTGAATAAATTTCTATAAAAAAAAGAAGTTAAACATTTTCCGGTCCAATATCGGACAGCATGGGAGTGGGCGCTTTCGGTTCCAATGGTCCCGCTTGACTTTCCAGATCGCTCAACGAAAGATGCCGCACCTGGGCCAGCTTTTCCTCCAGCAAATCGCACGATTTCGTCAACAGTGGTTCCCATTTTGCCGGCGGAAGGTGAAACTCTTGCTGGGGCGGTAGCTTGTGCAGCGTTATGTCCGGTCCGAGCAGTAGCGATACGTGATCGAACATGTCAACCAGGGCGGACGCTTCGTTTATCAGCTTTGAAACGGCCCGATGCTGCCGATCGCTCCACGTGACCGTCTTCTGGTTTGGGGCGCGCGGTCGTCGTGGCGGTACTGGGGAGAGCCGCATGTTGGCCACACGCGATCCAATGACCAGATCTTTGAACTCCGCCCACGGACGGTCGCCTTCGCCGATCGGACGGCGCGGTAGCTCGCGGGGTACGAAACTTTCCGACTCTTCGTCGGAAAAATCGAGATTTTGCCACGCCGCGAACGTGGGCGTTTCGAGCAGGTTCGTGGCACGGTGCGGCGATGGATCGCCTTCGACGGTTGCGCTGATAAGATCCGGTGTGTTGGGTTCTTTGATGCTGTCGCTACCACTTTGCGATGAGCAAGGCTCGGCCGGATCGCTGGTGAACGGTTCGCCAAGGGGATTAGACTCGAGTGAGGGGAAGAAAGATTTCATCGGCTCTTCCGGTTTGGAGCTCTCCGCTTGTAATTCCTCTTCTTTGCACGTTTTCGGCTGTTGATCGTGTCCACCGAGCGGATCAAGAAACTTTCGGAAAGAAATTCCACTCCGTGGTATAGCGGTTTGAGTCCCACTGTCACAAGTTTCCACTCCATCTGTCATCTGCGCCACGGAGTGTGTTAGAATGACTGTAAATTAAGACATAAAACGCACTGTTAACATCGTTTTTGGCTGGGGGGATAACAAAAACTAATACAACACGTACGGTTGCCAACTTCACGCATAACCAAATTTCCATCGGTCAGTATAGCTTCGTCCACCATCGGAACCAAATCGGTCTGCTCGTCGGTAGATGCTTCCTTCATCAGCTTCGTATGCACTGGATCAGTCTGCACAACCGCATTTACGCGACGCATACGCCTGAAAGAACGATGCAAACTTAGAAAACCCACACAATGCGCAGTGGAGTGCTATTTTTAACGTTTCATCTCAGAAATAGAACTACACTGCGGCACCCCTCCGCTAAATCGCGCTCGTTGCATCGCCGTCCCATACGAAACGCACTCACTTGGAAGCCTCAAGCAGACGCGCTTTTATGTCCGGTTTGGGCGGCGGAGGCACTGGAACAGCGGTGAGGCTTGCGGGACGCCATGGCGGCCTTTCTTTAGCACCCGTAACGCCCGCGCCCGGTGTCGGTTCGTCCTTGGGCGGTTTCTTCGCCACCTTCGTGATGCCGATGGATCTGCGGAATAGAAAACGCTACAGCAAACTGTGGTCCAGCGAGCGTTGATTCCATTTCTTTCGACGAACTTAAGGGAAGTGTGTGAGTTAGCGGCCGAAATCACCAACGACTCGTCACTGGCACTGTGCGTTTCATCCGAAGACACCACACTCGCGGGAGATTTACTCATCTTTACGAAAATGATGCGTTCTGCTAGAACGTTACAACGACTTTACGCCTATTTCGTCTTCTACTGCAAGACTGTTTAATCGATTTCTGTAATTCCAACACGTTCGCGGGGGTTGGGTATACAATGCTATGCGCTTTGAACTAGCACCACCTCCGTGCGTGGCGATACCATCGCTTTCTTCGTCGGTTCAGAACTGTTTCAGTAATATTTTTACATCCAAGCCTGGCGCCGCTTAGTTTGCTTTCCGTTGCAGTGCAATTCCAACAGTGCAATGCGAGCGTTTGTGTTGTCTTCGTATTGGCCCGAAGGGAACGCGGGAAATCGTGCCGAAGAATTACACGTGGTCACGCGGCATCGTTCGTGGGTGTTATTGATTTTACTTGTAAATCACGATGCGAGTGTGTGGTGTAAGCACGTGCTGCTAATACCCTTTTGCAGAGGATTCTGATTCCGAGTTTTGAATACGCGTGATTATTTTGTATTTTTATGAAAACGTTGTAAAGCACTAAACATGCTGTTCTTCTTGGACGTTAAAAGAGATGGTCATAATATTAAACTGTTTGGTTATATTTATTCATTCAACTGTTCTTACTATGTAAAATGAAATAGCACCAGTTGAAACCAAAATCATTATCTAAATTTTCTCTACCAAAACAACAATAAAACACATTTCTGTTTCATATTTACCACTACACTTTTATTAGCATCATTTCGCAAACTATTAGTTTGAATAAAATACCGCCAAGTGACGCAGCACATCCTTATTGTAGTCCTCTAGCGTTGGTTTACCGACGACGTAGCCACACTGCGAGTACAGATCGAACGATGCCTTGCGGAACCACATGTTACGATCGGTGGTGGAACTCAGATCCAGCGTGTTCAGCTGATATACGCTAAAGTGGAACGCTTTGCTATCGGTCTGCACCGCCTGCACCGTGACGGGGTTGGGCAATGCTTTCACATCGTCTCCGTAGAGCTGTCGGGCTCGGGCAGCAGCAACAGTGAACGCTTTCATCATCGTACGTCCCTCGATTTGATCGCGCGTTACGGGCAACTCGGTGGCGTTCTTCACGTCACTCGGCGAACAGTGCAACAGGATGGTGTGCGGATGGGAGAGTTTGTAGTTCCGACTGATAGCTTTAAGGAAAAGTAAACTCATAAACACTCGCAAACAATTTTTCCGGTCATTCAAGAAACTTACGATAAACGGTTCGCCAGTCGTAAATATTTTGCGTCGGAATGGATACTGTTTCCTTCAGGGGGAACATGTTCGGCAACTCAAGATCCATCGGCCGATAAAGGGAGGTATCCAAAGCTTTCAGTGCATCGGACGAAATTATCATCGATTCCGCTTTCATGTTCAACAGTACTCGCTCGGTGTTCTTCACTATCGGAACGATAAATTGGGCGTCGTAGACTACCTTTCGACTTGCATTTACCGGACGACCCGCGACACGTTCGCAGTGCGTAATTAGTTTAGATAAGATCAGTTTACTGCAAAAGAAAAACAATCGTTCTATATTATTTCTCTCTTATATGCAAGAGCAAACATAGACTCACTTCCGCCTTCCCTCCGATATCCCGTAAGTGCGCGGTAACTTGTACGCTGGGCGCTCCGGAACCTTTACGACGGCCGTCTTCACCTGTTCGGTGTCGAAAACCAGAGCCGACAGCACGGCTTGCTGCATCGATCGATCCAGTTGGGTTGTTATTTTCGTCTGATCTAACTTTTCTTCGATTTTCAACGGAAGATCATCATATACTGCCGTGTTAAGCAAAGTTTGCGCCTGCCGGACACCCTCCAGTAGGAGATTTGTATCGCCGTAAACGAACGCCGGTTCCGACTTCCAGAGGGGATGTGATTCATCAAATGCTACAGATGGTGGCACCATACCGGCAATCTTGAAGTCCTGTCTGGGATGTTTCTCTTTGAGAACATCTTTAGGATCGACCACGGTAATGCCCCGAGCGACAAGTTCTTCTTCCGCCTTAGTGCTGTTTGGTACACGTTTTCCCTGCTGCAGCCAGTGCTTCTTGAAGTAAAACCCGATATGCTGCCGCAGGAGTGTGTTGGTTAGACGCATTTTTAAAGATTTCTTTTTAGTAAGCTAAAGAGTAAATAAATCTGAAATTAACTTCGATTAAATAACAACCGGTATGTCAACACACCGCGAACACGATTTTCTTGACTTTTTGACATTTCGTTTTCGGATCGCCATTCGTAAACATTGCCGTCCATTCGTGCTCAATGGAGCAACACACGAAGAGTAACGATTTTAACCCTATCTTCGACATTCAATTTACTTTAGTTTTTACTTCACATTTCTATTTAACCTTCATTAAAGTGGGAAACATATAAACTTTTCTTCCATTTTACATGTCCTGCTATCCTCCGTTTTCTTATCTATCCTTGCTTAAAAATTACAATATTACGATAGTTGTTGCTGGATGTTATTCACTTGCACCTGCTGTGACATAAATTAATATACAAAGCCATTACATAGTACAGATATTCGTGCATCGTAAATATCCAAAAGTAGGACGAAAATCAATTAAAATTCGTTAATTTGATTGTGTGAAATACAGTTCACAGTGGAAGCTAAATAATCCAGATATTTGAATCTGACAGTATTAATAAATTTGACAGATTTTGTAATTAATGACATTTAGAGAAGACACGGCCATTTTTATCTTTTGTCAATGTTTTTTGTAACGAGACGACGACGGACGTGTGTGTGATAACTGCGCTGCTGGTCTCTAACTTTCGGTACGTCGAACTTCTGCAGAATATTTAACTGCAAAGTGTGAAGACTAGTTATATAAGTTCAAGTTTTCTTTCACATTTGCAAACCTTTTCCCAAACATATTCGTGTCTCTAATTTGGCTATTCACAACTCTGTGCAGTTTGCAGTTTTCTATTACAACACCGCTGGCAAGATGGCACTAAGCGACGCAGATGTTCAGAAACAGGTAAGAAGTTGTAGATTATAAAAAACTATTACAGGGTCGCTTGAATCGCTTGCCTGCCAATTGTGCAAAATATCGTGCAAAAAAGTGCGTGCGAGTGAAGGTGGAACGCGATTTTGCAGTCTGCTGCGGTGCACCGTTTTCTTTCCGGTCACGGGACCTCCGTCATGTGAAAAGTGTCAAACAGTGTGACCATGTGAAAGAGAGATCGACTGATGGGCACTACGCGACGCCAAGAGTGGGAAGGCGAATGTTTACTACGTTTACTCTTTGAATGAGGGGAAAATATTTTCTACATAGAAGAAAAACTATTTTTTTACGATAGTTAGTCTACTGCACCACTAATATTAAGCTTGGTTAAATGTTTCTAATCGTTTGGCGTTTCTCATCGTTCTCCGCTCAGCTGATGCGAAGTGTTTGGTGAAGACCAAATATGTGTCACATGACCCTTGGCAGATTCCTGCATTCAGATCAACTCGCCATGTTTTATCATGCGTAGAGACACTGTTTTCTCTGCTATGGAAATAACAAATTATAACATTAATCTATCCGATTTGTAACGAAATGTTATTTCTACTAAATTTTGTATGATCCAGAAAACTTCATCCCATTCACCCATTCGAACGACGACGTAACAGTTCGTGCGGGTGTCATATGACATGCTTCTCCGGTTGTATCGGTTAGGCATGCGGCATTTCAGAAAACACAGTAAACTATACAAAATTTCGCATTGCTTCAACTTATATCTAGACGTGTTGAATAATAAATTTGCACACTTTTATCCTGTCAGATCAAGCACATGATGGCCTTCATCGAGCAGGAGGCCAACGAGAAGGCGGAGGAAATCGATGCCAAGGCGGAGGAAGAATTCAACATCGAGAAGGGCCGCCTGGTGCAGCAGCAGCGCCTGAAGATCATGGAGTATTACGAGAAGAAGGAAAAGCAGGTCGAGCTGCAGAAGAAGATCCAGTCGTCGAACATGCTGAACCAGGCCCGTCTGAAGGTGCTGAAGGTGCGCGAAGACCACGTTTCCAGCGTGCTCGAGGAGTGCCGTCGTCGTCTCGGTGAGGTAACGAAGGACCCGGCTCGCTACGGCGAGATCCTGACTGCCCTTATCACGCAGGGTTTGCTGCAGGTAAGCACCGACCAGCGATGTGTTGTATGCGTAGAAAATCTCTCATAAGTGTGGCTCACCTTCCCAGCTGATGGAAGCCAACGTCCTGATCCGTGGACGTCAGGCGGATGCCCAGGTAATTCAGAACGTGCTGCCGGCGGCCGTCGAATCGTACAAATCCAAGTGCGGTCGGGATGTGGTGGTCACACTGGACACGGAATCCTTCCTACCGGCCGACACGACTGGCGGAGTAGATCTTTTGGCTCAATCCGGACGCATCAAGGTACGGTACTGCCGTTGGCCAACCACAAAGCGAACGGTGTATTTATTATGCTCCAATCTTTCACCACAGGTTTCCAACACCCTCGAGTCGCGGTTGGAGCTGATTGCTCAGCAGCTGGTACCGGAGATCCGTAATGCACTCTTCGGACGCAACTTGAACCGTAAATTCAACGATTAAGAAGCTTGCGGGTGGCAGGAACATAGCAGTACCACCATCACCGAACTACAGCACCACACAGCAGAGTACCCAACGGCAGGTGATGGACGGTCTAACACTTATATATACACCCAAACACACACACACACACACACCATCCATTGTTATCTTAGAAAACACCTTTGTTTCCAACCTGCAACTAGCAAGTTCTTATTAAAAGTTAAATTTACACTGTCGAGTCAAAGCAAGCCGTAAAACGCCTATGGTACGCACCGAAGCTGTGTTTGTTGGGACGACCGAGGGTGGAACAGGTGAACCGAAGTGTCCGCCCTATATGTATGAATGTTGAATCTTGTGCTCTTGCTGATGGTCAATAAAATCCCGGCCAAATTTCGATCAGCTCGGTTCGGACCATCTGGAACAAGGGTGAACATTCCGGATCACAGATGATCCACTCGGTCGTGTTTCGAACGTGGCACGTGTGCTTATTCGTATGGCTGTTTTGTAAAACTATTTTACCCCCACACACACATACACCTCATAGCGCGCCAATTCCATCCTTACGTGCGCGCTTTTCTTTATGTGTACGTGATTGATCGCGCTGCATCGCACGCCTGAAGAGTGGTAGGATCGTAGGTTTTTATCGGAAACATCGTCGTTTAGTGGTGGGAAAGGAAGAGAGGGAAGTTTGTTGCTACATATTATAATTGTTTTAACTGATGTTTTGTTTTGTTTCCGTTCGAGTTATGCTTATGTTCGAATGTGCGCGTGTGTGTCCTCCATTCCCCTCCGATTGGGTGGGTCGGATGACAACACTTGGCGAAAGATCGTGGCTATACTGGGTGAGGCCGGGTGGCGCCAGCATCATCTGCTCTATGTATGTTTGCAATTTTTTTCCACAATCAAAAAAGTTATGTTTTTTTCGCGCATCGTAAGCTTTTAAGTAAAATCGACGCCCTTTTGCGCCTAGACACTGGACGGAAGGACGAATATGAGGATGTAAACAATTTTGGCTACCGTTTTGGGTGTTGGCCGGAACCGGAACCGAGTCGCACGTCCAACAAAGATCGGACAGAAAGCTTCCAAATACATTCCTTTAGACCAAGATCAATACTTAAACCAGTGCGGCCTGGTTGTTTCAACGTTCGATTAAAGTAGCATCACGCTCGTTCCGTTTATTCTCTGCAAAAAAAAACAACACCATCAGCATCGCGTCATTATGGTCGGTAGATAATATTAGTATCTAAATGGTAAAAGTAATTCAACCCAAAAGGGACCTCTCGTCTTCCCTCGGGGGTATGTCGCATTTGCGCTTTTCCTAAACTGCCACAGCATCTTGCTTTGCGAGCATCAAAGTAGCTGCCACATGGTACACTTTGCTGACCGCCGAAGCAATGGCATTGGGAGGAGTTTGTTTATGTGATATGCAAACGCAGCGGTAGCGAGAGAGAGCGAGAGTTTGAATGCAATCAAAGTAAACGTTTTGTGCTCGGTGTGTGAGTGTAAATCGTGATCGTCAGACGAGTGTGTGTGTCGCTAGAGAGAAATGCAAAATATACGCAAACATGTCCTTCAGCAGAAACAACAGCCTTGTGGAGTTTATGTATTTTTTATTATTTCTCATCGAACGATGCGACGTGGGTTTAGAAAGATGCAGCCCCAAAAATCGGGCCAAAAGTTTACATCCTCATTGCGGAAAAACCGAACCTTGCCTAGCGGGCGGAAGACGTGTTATTAAGATATATAAAAATATATGTATATTCGGAAGCAAGTAGAGCTAAATATTACTGAACAAATAGGAACAATGAAAAAATATATAAAAGAAACAAAAAAATGATACAGAAAGTATATATATATATATACATAAATAATAGGTATGATTAGATATTGTTGTAAACGACGAGTAACGAAACTTAGTTATTGCAGAGCGTTTAATCACTAGGAGAAACTTGAACACAAACACGACGAAGATCGAGCTCGTAATTTTGCGTTATTCATAAACAACACAGCATTGTAAAACAGCATACGCAACGCTGAGACGGAAGGGAAATATTATCGTAAACACATAGGTGACACGGAGGTGGATAGCGTAGAATGACGGCGCACGCAAACCCTTAACACTGAATATGACATCGTATGGTAGTGCATCCTGCTGGGGTCGGCGGCTCGGGCACGAGATCCAGGCAAATTCCGCCACTCCCGAACGGGCGCGGTAGTCAGCCTACCGGGCAACTGGAGCCCGCAGGATGCAACGTTAAAAATCCCGTCCCGTTCCAATGGCAAATGTATGTGCATGTGTAAAACATTCGAGAATAAAACTACACCACGGTATGGAATGTACAAATCCGGCAGCGTGTGTTTTATTGTCGGTTCATTTGCTCAATGATTGTGCACCAATCTCGAACCACGTCTACATCGCACTCTCTCAGCGGCACGGGATCGATAATGGATGCTCGCTGTACCAAGGCTTGGTTGATATGCGCCAACGGTTTCAGTTTGCTTGCCGATCCGTGCACCCAATCGCAGCCAGTTCGGTGCAATATTGTCGACAAATTCTTTGTGCTCACTCCCGACCCGGCCATCACTTGAAGCGGTTTTCCGGTGGTCTGCGAAAGAATTTAACTTAGTTAAATAATGTACAGTGGCACTTCGATAGTTGGGCCAACAAAACCTTCTGTAAGTCGTTTGCTATTTGCTTCATTTTACGTATCGTCTCGATACCCTGCTCGGCCGACGGTTTCAGGCCACTGGTTAGGACGGTTCGGAACCCTAGTTCGCCGATCAGGGCAAGGTTCTCCTCCAGGTCTTGTTCCGCCGTACAGTCGATAGCGCGGTGAAAGGTGACAGGTAGGTCCTGGGCTTGCTGAATTACTTGTTCGCAAAATTGCCGATGCACTTTACCCGTGCAGGGATCAAGTGCACCGAACACGAACCCTTGCGGCTGACTTTGCAGCAGCTGGCGCATGTCCCACAGCATGGCGCGCACTTCACCGTCGGTGTAGCAAAAATCGCCACCGCCTCGGCATCGGATCATGCAGAACACCGGGATAGCTACCGGTGCACCGCACTCGGAATGATGATCTGCGACGATAGCTAAGACTTCCTTTAAAAGTCCAACCGTTGGTGTTAAACCACCTTCGCCCAGCGCGGAGCATAGTTCAATTCGATTGGCCCCACCGTGCAGTGCGTTCATAGCGGAAGAAACCGAATCAACACACACTTCTATTGGAACCGGCATGCTGGTGTATTTGTTTTTGTGGGAATAGTTTTTTGGAATACATTAAAAAAAACAACCGACTTTTCAGTTGTTTGTTGTGATCACACCATGATGTGGTAGAGAAATCGGGCTACGCAATGCAAAAGAATTTGACAGCCCATTTTTTTGGGTTTGACAGTAGCGTTAATTTTAGAAATTTTAAATTAATTTGTTAATTCATCATACATACTACATGAATACCATTTTAAAATAAGGTAACTTTCTTTATCGACAATTTGAATTGTATTTTACTAACAATTTAGAGCACAATTTGTCATGTGAATGATCCTCTGTGCAGCTTTTTGGTGCCGCAGCAACAACCTGTCACGTACGTCACAACACACAACATCAACAGTGCTATCCCCACCAAAACAACCCCCTAGCAAGGCAACGTCCGCCCACCCTTTCCACAAATATGCACACCGACTTTTCATTTCTAAACACCACAAAACCGGCTCCGGCTTTGTTGAACTTCGTTTCCCACGATATTTCGTCTGCAGCAGCCTCGCATTTGGTGTCGAACGTCAGTAATACCAGCCGTGACCGCAGCATCATCATCACCACAGCAGCCCGTGACTTAGTTTGATTATCAAGTTGTGAATCTAGTGCACCCCGGAGAAACTTCCAGCGTTCGCATTGTTTTCGTGAAGTGTACAGACTACGGACATTGTGTTTGGAATGCAGCATTGAAGCACCGAAGTTACGACCAATTGCCGTATTTTGGGTAGGTCAACTTTGTAGTCCGGTGTATCCCTTGGCGATATCAGAGAAACAGGTGACCAGTAGTAGTGCACAAAAGGAACGAAATGCAGTGAAAGTGTAACTGTGATACACAACAGGTGCGAAGAACTGCAATGCGCAAATCGATGCTATTAATAAAACAATGCGCTTCCACTGCATTCCAATCCATTGCACTCTCGCATATTTTACATACAATTTATAACGGCAGCAATCAAAATAACTTATATCGTCTGTAATGTATGGTGCAGTTAACCAAAACCACCAAAACAACTTAACTGCTGGTGATTGGACCGTATCGAACGAGCAGACGTTTAGCTTGGGTGGCGCGACCCATACGGGGCGCATAGCCAGTGCGTCTGGTCCAGTCCTTAGTTTACATAAGCTTCTTCTCTCGCCGTCTAAGCGCTTACATCATAACCAAACAAGGCACCTCTTGCTTTCGATTAATTCCACCCTTACAGAAGGATTGGTTCATAAAATATGCATAGAAAAAAAAAACTCTGGGTCACACCACGAGCCACTAACAGGGGCACGAAGTGTGATTTTTATCCCATTTCGTCAGGGATGACACAATGATCGGCGATGGAACGGGATGAAACTTTTGGAAAGGAACGAATTTTATGTAAAGAGTGAAAAAACAACTCCACACGAGAGTTGGAATGATATCATCCTTCTCGATCAGTGATTAGTTTGCATATTGAAATGTGCGACAAAACGTGTTATTTAACTTTACGCACTGTTCAAATTTAAAACCGAACCGTATTTCCAACCGTAAAGATTTAAATTCTTGTGCTGGTGGGAAGTCATCCACACTTGACCCTCAGGTTTAACGCAAACCTGTCCCCGATAGTCGGATCGCCGTTTACTATTTCCTCTTTTTTTTTGTCTGTACAATGGCGACTGTGGTTCTGATCAGAGACGCTCGATCACGCTCGTTGCCGTAGCGACGAAGCTAGAAGCCGCATTTCTTTTATTCAAATAAGCAAACACATCGGCATGCTTATTTATGCGTAACGAGTAACCTTGACGTTCCTCGCCACGGTATTTCGTTCGATCGAACGTTTCTTCATGCCTCGAGACAACGTTGTTTGTGTGTTCGACACTTTGTGGGTCACATTCCTACGCTGCCGATGGGAAGGGTGACTTATTTTTGCCCTTTCTTCTTTCCACTGCTAGCACCGTTTTCTGCATCGGTGAGAAAGTTGGCGATATTCAATCAAAATTCGCCAACATATGGAATTCATGATGCTCGTGATAGGCG
>JXWZ01004634.1:0-13495 GCA_000956215.1 Anopheles farauti No. 4 | reverse complement strand
GACGAGAATGGACTTCCCTATACCGCGTTGCAAGTTGCAGCTATGAGGTGGCCCCCTTTCTATTGGTAAAAGTGGGGGAAAATGCACACATGCAGCTCAATGCAGACATTCGGAACTTGGGTTTTTTTCCGGGAAACGAAACACCTCCTAACCACTGATCGCATACCGGAACACCGAAAGCCGTACGCAAAAAATCTAATATCACACAACACGCAGCTGTTTTTTTCCGTTGCTTAGTGGGAGGTCGATAGGACTGCACGGAAGTGTACTATCCTACACGAACAAGGGGTCCACCGGGGCCGGAAATCCATCGCACTAATTATGTACCTCACTGGACGCTCGAAAACATGAGGGAACGTGAACGTGAAGTCACTGCCTCTGGTCAAACTACGGACCCGTATGAAACTGCAGGCGACAGGCGCACGGACGCGCTTAATTGCCCTTCAAACATTCTGGACGTTCTCCTGCTGCGGGATACACACACATTTATTTGCCCTCAACTGACCGACCCTAACTCAACCAGCAGACACATGTGGGCACTTTGTTTTGTTTTTTGTTTTTTTTTGTTTTACCGAAACGAAACTACCCGCTCCGTCGAAAGTCCGGGGACGCACTAGCTCCCGATAGTCTAAACACGCCCGCGACGTCAACGTCTAAATGGAAACTAAAATCCGTACGGCGCGTCCGAGAGCTACACAGCCACCACCGTCTGTACGGAGCGCGCGACGATGACGATCTCTTCCGATGTGGTGATCTCTCTTGCGCACGGATTTTGAGCACCGGGCCGTGCGGTGTTAGCGTCGAGCTCATCGTGTAAGAAAACAAACCCGACCGCGTGAGTCGGACGACCCTGTCGTTCGCTCTCGCTCGGTGGGCCCGCCGTCGGGGTTAGTCGGCCACGATGCGTTCAGCATGAGGAAGGCTGGGCATGCAGGCTCTACAGTAAGCGGAGCGAGAGTCTGTGAGGTTTCGCTCTCGTGTGTCGCTTCCGATTTGGACAGATCTTCTTCGATCGTGAAGCGCGATTCTAAAGTTCCAGCCGCTCACTCTCACCAGTTGGGCGCAAGGGAACAACTGCTCACAGATGGTGTCTGATGGCGTTGGGATCGCGACTAGTGGTCAGATAATGTTAGCATGTAAGATAGCAATAGACTAATCGTGAAACATATGACTCACGGTACGAGATAGTGAGGCGAATTACTAAGAAAACTCAGCTGTCCTTTACAGCAATAGCACTGACTCACGTGTTGCAGTTACGATAAATTGCTACGAAACTAAGTAAGGCATTCTTTCTGTAACGAACCTCTTCCAGAACAACAATTTCAAAACGATTCATGTTACAAGCGATGTTTGCAAGGGTGAAAAACCAACCTACAACGTTCGCACATTTTAAATCGACCATACATTATTGACCAACCACCTCAGCACAATCGCTGCGTGAAACCACAACAATCGGGCAGAAACAAAAAAAAACACACACACACACACATTCGAGTGGCATTAATTTTCCGGTGGAAAGTCTGACCAGCCAGATTGACGAACCAATTCAATACATCCAACGGCACGGAGGAGGGAAAAATCACACACAGACAAGGCCTTTGTTGAACTAGTTCAAACTAAACGAGCGACCCCGCCACCAGCCAGCGCACCCAGGACAGGGGGGAGGGGGGTGGGGGCTAGGGGTCCGTGTAACAGTCTGTAAAAGGTAGAACTGATGTTCGACCGTAGCTAATATGGTCGTTCCAATGCAATCAAGCGGGGGTTATTCCTGCTCGAGCGGACGCCGGGTGGACAACGGGACGGATCGGTTCCGAAAGAGTGACGGGCGCGGGCAACTCCACCAACCGGAGAGCTCTAAACGTATTAACGTTAATAAGCCAATTTGGCAGTTTAATGATTCGACTTCTGGTCGGCTCGCTGGCTGGCTGGCTGGCGGGCTGGCTGACCGACGGATAGAGATCCGTGGGATCGTGGCCTTCTGCTTCCGATACGATGGGAAAAAAAACATGAATACGTAAATGATCGATTCAACCGAAAGATGCTCGTTTTCGGCTTGTTCTCCCCGCTTTGGCACCAGCATTCGCAGTACGGGCCACACAAGCAAGGCTAAATTACGGAGCTCCTCAAGAACGGGAGATTTGGGCCCGCCCCGAGCGCACCTACGCTAACGACATTCTCCCCATTCGTTCGCACTCTAGTTTCGCCGTACGGTACAAGTGTAATGTACCGCAAATAAGTCTTTGGCCTCCGGTAGGGTTTAACTCTATGCTGCCGCTTCCCATGGGCGTTTGGGTGCGGTTTCCCCCCAACGGAACACCGCGAACACGCCTCGGTGTTTTGTCCGCCTTCGTCCGCCGACCGTTGATGAGATCTCAATTAAATCGACTTCACCGGCCGTTTCTCTACAGCGCATCAACACCGTGCCAAATTGGCGTGCAGCATCGATCGACTACAGCCCATCCGTCGTGCGTCGATAGCTCCAACATTCCGGACCGCTTCCAGCTGCTTGATCGACGACGACGACGACGACGATCGTACCATAATAGTGGGAGGGTATTGTGGGTCTTTCCTACACACCTCGTACCAGGTGCTACTTACTTGTCCACCGCCATCATCCGTAACGTCGTCATCGAGGACACCCTCGAGCAGATTTGGAGCACTCACCTAAAATGAGAAGAAAAAAGGGTAACGGAAAAAAAACTGTTAGACTCATTGTGTATTCGGGTGAGGTACCTATCGCGTCCTAGCGCGTCTTCAAAATCAAACGTCTATGTACGGAGGTGAGTGTGTGTGTGTTTTTTTTTTGTCCCCTTCTACGAACGTGCGAACTACACCTTCGAAGATCTGGGGCACGTTACAACGGTCGCGCGACCGGTTCATCTGTACAACGCCAAAAACGCCGGTAGTGAAGCTGATTGATTTTTTCATTGATTCTATCTGCTGCTGACGCAGCGGTGTGGGCCACGTTTTGTGGCGACATCATGATACGGTGAAAATTAATACCACACCTTCAGCAAACGCACGTGAAAAAGCCATGTGCCTGTTTTTTTTTCTTGTTTACACCGATGGCATGTCAGACAAGCGTCTGAAACATGAAATCGTATCCCACAAACGGTGCACGGTGCAGGTGAAAATAGCAAGATCAACAACTTCTGCTTTGCATTCTCGAGATTAAACGCTCAGCAGTCTTTCCCCCCACGTACTGGTCGATTTATTTCACTGCTAATTCTAAACACAAATGATGCTACTACATTTTCATTACTTCTGCCCCCATGGCATGCGTTTTGGTTTAGTTCGCAGTCGGGAGACTTTCCTTGAAAGCACGCCAGCACCGGTAGCGATGAGGCGGCGTGCTATCCGGCACGGCTCAATGAGGAGAAGCAATCCATTGTTCCCACCCAACTTTCTAATTTTGCTTTGTTTAACTAAACCGCAGCAAATGACGTGCCAGTGCTAGGCGCTCACATTATGCGAACGGCGCGGTGGTGCGTATTAATCAAACCGATGGGATTCTGCCGCCCTCGTTTCGGCGATGCATGGAAAATGTACACAATCTCTTATCGTGTACACGGGATAGAATTTTCTTTCGACTGTTCGCAATAATAAATCACTTTTCTCAGCCTCGTTCTATTGGTGTGCGAGCGACACTAATAACAGACATTAACTGGAAAGTGTCCAGCAGCCGACATTTACGCACCGAAATCAGAGGTCCTTCGTGGACGACAGCCATCATGGTAAAAAAAAACATCAAAGCGCGGTACCTTTCTTGCCCTGCGTTAATCGCCACACACACACGCACTCCAAGTCGTCGTTCCTTCGTTCACCGCCCGGAAGAAGACCCGCACCAAAATGAGCTAATAATAGCAGGGTGTAACAATTATCTCCATCCCGTGAAACGTCCTGCCACAGCTTTACTTGGCACCGCTCAACGCTCGCAAACGGCGTACAGACAAACCAAAGTGATCGGGGAACAAGAGAAAGCACCGCTAGGAACCGTCCCTTTCCGACGCGCGTGATCCAATTGTTGCTGTCCGTTCCTTCGCGGAGGGGCTTTATTTTTACTCCTAGCAAAAACACGCAAACACAGATGCGTCTTCCCGTTAAGGTTTCAGCGACAGTGGAGCGAAACTCCACCCAGCGATCACGGAAAAGCCCATATTGGAGGTGAAAACGGAAAAGAGCAACTGCAAGAACCGAACCAACTACAACCGACGGCAAACCGAATGGAGATGTAAGCTCACCGTCGCTTTTTTTCCCCCTGCTTCTCCAACCGCCGTACATATGTTAATGAGGTAATGAATAGCATTTAGAACGAGGTTCCAAATGAATGTTGAACATAACGCGCCAGCCAAACGGTTGGCCCTCGAGGCACTCTTTCCCAAGCGGCACCGGAAATCGAATGCCGACACAGTGAACGAAACTCGAAGTGTGTTCGTTTTTCTTTCGGCATGGAATGGAACCTCTTCTAAGGGTAGTTTCTTTTTTCTTGCTGTCATACATTGCATCCCTTCGGTTGGGAAAAGAGTTGCTCAGCGCATTCACGGAAGGATCGTCCCGCGACCGGAAGGAAGGGTTGTACAACTCGATCGAGCGGAAATCGTTGTTAAGTGCACAAGGATAAAAGAATAATCTTCCATGATGGGCTTTCAAAAAACTCGTCACGTGTGCCATACTAATGCGACAAATCTCCTCTTACCGACCCAAGTGTGAAGCTACAATCGGTTCGCGGTGTAAAACATGTCGGTGAAATTCGACCCGAACTTCATCTCCACCTCTCCGCCGGTAAGCGCAGCAAATTCATCCCATAGCCGGACAACAGATTCGCACACCGTGTAACGTGTAATTATGGACGCAAACCGAACGCATCACATTTCCGTTTGCCCGCTTGCGCAGGATGATTTATGATACGTTGTTTTTGGTTTTATATGTGCGTCGCGCTAAAAAAAAAAAACAAAAAAAAAACAATACTGCCGCCAGCAGCACCGCGAAGTAACAACCTCGCACCATTATTGATTGCTCGTATTATTAAAACATTAATTTGTAAACGTTGTGGCCGCCTGTGTGACAAACGGAACGTTTTCGGGGCCGCATCCATTGCGCTCAAAGCAGCAATTATGTTGCCCTCCCAAAGGGTGTTATTATTATTTGCATTCCTTCCAGCGGCAAATAATGGCCAGTGAGGCGTTTTTGAAGTATGCCATATTTTGTCGTTGTCTTGTTAAGTCGAATCTTAACAGGCTTCTTTTTCGCCAGGGAGCTTTCTTTAGGAGCTCAAATTCTACGACAATATTTTGTCCGGATCGGAATTTCGAAAGCAAAAATCTCCACCCGAAAATTTGAGCAATAAATATTTAGCACTACACGGTGCGTACACCAGCAGTGCCAATTTCATTTGCGATGACCTACTTCTCACACTGATAAGAGGCAACCGTGATTGGAGCGCTGCAAGAAAACGCTATCGTTGAACGTTGGCAGCACGTAATCCAACCGTGAAAAAGCGCACAGAAAACGTCCAGCTTAATTTTCATAAATTAAGATAATTCAATCGTGAATTGGACCCGTCGCATCCGGCTTGATGCAGCTTCTCGGAGGCAGTGCTCGCACACAACAAAACACTATCCCGATTTACCTACCCATGGCCAGGAAATGGTAACGACACCGGCCGGATGTAAATGCCTTTCTGGTCTCAATTTTATTGCGTCCCGTCCTTTGGTCCAGATTTTGGTCGTTGGGATTCGGGTTGAAAACAGGGTCTGGTCAAATTGTGCATCCTTCATTGATATGCATACGGTATGCGTAATAAACTGGATACGCATTGTAACGGAGTGGTCCACCCCTTTGTACACCGTTAGGCATCGTGGCATCAGCGGGACCTTTAACTCCCGCGGAACGGAACCATACCGGTTGGACGATCAGAAGCAGGCAAAAGCAGAACAAACAGAACACACTTTTACGACTCAATAACTTTGTTGGGCGCCTCAGGCCCGGCGCACGGGTCAAACGGTATTGTCCGGGTGGAACCGGTGCTGCTGGGTATCTGATAACTGCACAACAGTCGCCACGCTCCGCCCCACCAGCCGGCAGTTTTCATTCTGCTACAAATCGGTTGTAAAGTAGCGTACGGTATGGTCCTTGCATGCGTGTATCACTCGATCATGGAAATAACTTGCCCTGCGTAATTGCCCGGGGAACGGGAAAAGGAATTTCAGTCCACCGCAAAGGCTGCAGCGACGTGCATGCAAGATGGACCACAAACCTACTGAAACAACAACTGGAAGCGTTGGCCACAGAGCTGGCACACCAGCCGCTCTAGCCGATAAGGAGTGACCGGGGGGTAATTTATTTGCCTCGCATCACCGCACCATTCGCTGCCACGAACCGGCGGAGTCAGCTCCAAAACCGGAGCAACATTATTTCACATGATAAATGTTTCATAAATGAAGCATAAATTTTGCCGGCTCGGCTGGAAAAGGAAATAGAAAACAATTGCGGAAAGCAAACCGCCTGTGCCGTCTTTTCGCAAAACTGGTACTTGAGAGCAAGCGGTGGCGAGCGGCAAACGACAACACGTACGCGTTGGAGCTGAAGTGGAATGTGGTCAGCCACCGGAACAGTGGTAAGAATCATTGGACGAAGGCACACACGCTAGCGTGCGGGAAGCGGTCCGCTTAACCGTGCCCAACACCGTCGTCTCTGCGCTGTCCAAGCGCGGATCGAGCATTACTTTTGGAAATATTTCACCGGCTGTCAATCGTCAATCGTTGGCCCTAGCTGCAAAGCTACACATCCCACATGGAAGGAACTGTAACACACGGAACAACGTGCTAGAAAACGGCACGGAATCGGTGTCACGTGCGAGCGAACGGGTACGGGTGCCGATGTCTGGTAAGGTCTAATTACGATCTTATCGGTCACAGGTGCACTCTTACGCATTCCCATGAACTGCGCGAGTGCGCGCACGCTGGGAAATCCAAAGACCAAAGTCATCGGAATTTGCGGAGCACACAATGGGAGAGAGAAAAACGGGGTGGTAGGTGTAGAACTGTGCGCTAAAAATAGCTCACCGTACACCGGGTAATTGAGGTACCGGCGCGCAGCTTCGCGTTAGAACAAGAGAAGATCGTCAGTGCGCGATCTATAGCCGGAACAGAGCCGGGAGGAGGTGGCAGAGGTTGGCAAATGAAGGCGAACGGTGGGAAAAAAAAATAGGTTCGCTTTAACTGCACCACTATACATGTATCGATGTTTCCACTCAATTCCCGATGAGACAAGGTTGTTAGATTAGAAGTCATGTACAGCTGCTGTATCAGACAATATCCCAATGGCAACCGATTACCATAGGTTGTCCACTAAAAAGGAATCGAGATGGTCGATTCAAAGCAACAAAGTATCGGTGCCATCCATGGAAATTGGAAATTACCTGGATGCCATACTGGAAATTATGCAATCTCTCTCTCTCGCCGGCTAAACCGTCTTCTGCGCACGTCCTTAACGAGGAAGATAATGGATACAAATAAAAAAAAACACACACACACATACCCATTTGATCAATGTACCCAAAGAAGCGATCTTTCGCTCGCTAGCACCGATTGAAGCGCAAGCAACTGAGGCACCTGGAGGAAGGACGGAATCTCATACATTATGCGATCCAATCAAAAAGAAATAAATACACTCCGTTGACATTAGCTGCTTCTGTTTATTAAAGCGAAACTCACACACTCCTTGGTACATTCGCCGAATGTATGTAGCCGGGCAACATGATGACCTCCCGGAGCAGAATTGTTGTCCGGGAGCGAACTGCAGTGCCGTCGTCCCAACGCCTTCTGCCGTGCGTTGTTTACGTTTGCGCGAAGTAAATATTGTCCTACGTGGCGCGTCTCCGGAGGCCACCGCTAGCTAGCGAATGGGTTTAAAATTGCGCTACGCTAAGAACAGGGTAAGCCAACGGTAGCACCAACGCCCGGGCACAAATGGTGATGGGGAGTTTCGAGATTTGATAGTCGGGGTTCTCTTCCCCCGGGGTTGCACTATTTGCATGGGCACGCAAGCCAAGAGGCTCGCGGTCGTGGCCAATAAAAAATGAATACCCTTTAAGGAACGTTAAGCGTGTACGAAGCAGCTACCGCCGGGTGCGTCGGGGTATCAAGTGTCACCGGAGCTGGTACGGTAAAAGTCCGCCGGATTCGCCGCGGAACATCCCGTTCGTTCGCTCGATGCTGAGTAGGTTCGGAAACTGGCGTGAATGCAACAATGTTGCAGCGGCAAGAAAAATCATCTCAAATGAATCTCCCATCAGACCTGGGTTAATGGGTTCCTGGCTGGGTACACGGTTCTGTTTGGCCAGCGGAATCGTTCGGGAATCGTGGGAAGCCGCACAGGACGATAACGGGTTCCTCTACCTTTGAAGCTTTCAATTGATCCCCCACCCTGAAGGGTTCTCGCCACTCGGAAGCAGCGGCACTGCTTCGTATCCAAATTGATTCGTCCGATGGTTTCGATGCAAGCACGAACCGATCGTGAAGTGGTTTGCCCGCCGGCACGTTGAAGTTCTGCTGCGGTATTTCGAGCATCACACACCAAACTCGTGACAGCAATTCCTCCAAAATGGTAACGTAAACGGCATCGGCTACCCTCCGTCGTCTCCTGCTGCAGCATACGATCGTTTGAGCACTTGACAGTAGGTAGAGCGATTGCGACTCCGGCTTCCATTCCATATCGGAAACCAGACGACCAACGTATACACCGCCCATTACGGATCGAATAGCGACTACGACCGAATAAACCGCGGCAGTAGCACACAAACATTGAGCGATGATTGATTTAAGATATCGCTAGAGCAACCCTCCGGCAACACCGATCGGTCAGGCACACGGTGTTTAGAAAGCAAATATGATTGACCCATTTTTTGTCGTCTTTATTGCTTCGTGGGCCTACCTACCTGCTTCAAGTGGCCGAGAAATTGGTTGATCTTTACCAGAGGAAATTTTCTACATCATATACACTTACATCCGATATCCGACCGGAGTACGGAATTATAACCAAACATTACGCCGCTATCTCTAAACAAACAGCAGATGACGCATGCTCCTGAAAAAAAATGCCTAATCGTTATTTTATCTCAAACATACTGACAATGATCGATCAGCATGTAGAGCAAAAGGATGTTGACTCAAAACAATTAAGACATGTTTAAAAAATTACTTAACACATGTTTATAAGGGAATTAGTTTGGTGTGCACGAGGTTGATGATTGATAAGAGCCCGTGTCATATACTTCGCCTTTTGACGGCACACTTCCCAAAAAAAAAAGTTGCCAAAATTGTAGCGCGTTAAATTGACGTCAATCGTGACTTCAAAACGGCGGGTGCCACGACCATTTATTGTGTGTAATAACAATTAAACACATTAGAACGCTTTGTTCGTGCATAATTAACCACAACTTCGATAACGACGGGTCGAGCCGTTCCTGAGCGTCACGCATGCAGGTGTGGCTGGGAGGTGATACCGTGTAGTCTTCTGCTTTGGAGGAGAACCACCGGGCGACCACACAATGAAACGTAAATTTGCGTGGGAAGAAACGTGCTTCCAACACACGCACCGTTGAACAGGCACAGCCGAGTGCGTAAACGCATCCGCCTCATCGTGGCAATCGCCAAACACCCGCTCATTATCGATCCCGCCCGCCGGCATTCGCACATACCTGGGAGGGTCATACGGACGGATAATTAAACACATCTTGGCGTGCGCTCATCTCCACCCTTCACGGATGTTGCGTTGGTGAGCATTTGTGTGCACCTAATCGGTGAGCGATTTCAGTGGAACGCCAAGCATGTATTAAAGTACTGGGAGTTGGAAGAAGAAAAAAAAACAGAGATCGTGGAAATTGAATCTGAAGTGGTTTCTTCGAAACATGAACGATCGCTGGATAGGGTAGTTCCATTGGAAAATTTTTTAGAAACATTACTGCTACTACTGTTCGCAAAATAAACATCAAAAACCTTAATGATATTTTGATAACCATGATCCCATTTGGGCCGTCTCTTTCTAAAGAGGATCGACTAAACAGCTATGGTGGTAAAATCAGTCTAGTAAGCCGGTAAAACGGCAAGCATCGTCGTTACGCCAAAGAGAAAAAGAAGAAGTAGAAGATATTCAACAACACTATGCGTTTTAAAGTGGTTTGGGTTGCAATCTTCTTCCCAATAACGCAAGGCACCAGCAGACTCAACGCATAACACAACAAAGAGGAAACACCGATCCGAACAAATTGTTTCAACAACTTACGCCGATTTTGTCCAAACTGCGAACCGAAGCCTGATGGACGCTGGTGAACGGTCGTTGTGGCACCAGCGCCTTACACATTATCGGTACATCTTCCGCACCATGCAATCGGCGATCCGGCCGCTCGCCCGCCATCTCCTCCTCGTCCGATTCGCCAATGTCGGACGTGAGCGGTGTGCAGCTGTGGCTGCGCAGCTTACAGTGCACCGGTTCGCTCGACGAACGCTTCAGGAAGCTGGCGGTGGTGGTGGCGGTGGCGTAGGCCGCCGCACCGATAATCAGCCCCGCCAGGCCGCTTGTGGTGGAGGTGGGTGTGCGCGGTGGATCGATCCGGAAGCTCGGCACGATCGGTGGCTGCAGCTCGTACGACGAGTCGGGCGAAGCGATCTCGAAGTGGACCAACTTGGTGCTGACTCTCCGCTCCGTCACGCGACCGTTGCCGATGGTGCCAACGAGCGGTGCGTGGCTTGCATCATCCGGTTCCGTGCCGCCGTCCAGCTCCTCCTCCTCCACGTCCGAGTGGGACGGTTCGCATTCGTACGAGTAGTCGTAGTTTTCGCCCCACACGAGCGTGCGGTTGAACGAGTCCGACTCGCGCCGCACGAACGACACCGACAGCCGGCGCAGATTGTCCTCCGTCAGGGCGGGCGAGGTACAGCGGGACCCGTTCTCCGAGCTGTTCTCACTCGTCGTCGTCGTGGTGGCTGTCGTCAACGAACGTTTAGCCCGCGGACTCTTCAGCCCACCCTCCAAACTGTTGCTCTTCTTTTTGGCCGTGAAAAAGTTCAACAAATTGCTGTGGGACGGTTGTTTCGGTAGCTCGGAGTTGCGGCGCCGCTGGAAGTGCTTCCGGATGGCGAGCGGCGTCCGGAGCGCCTCCTCGAAGAATGCCTTCGTCGTGGAGGACCCTTTACGTCCGTTGACGGGTTTCGCTAGCGGGCAGCTATTGTCATCCGTCAGCTTTTGGGCCGCGTGCGACACCGACGCGATCTTCACCGGTGGTGAGCCGAGTTCCTCCAGCATTAGGCGTTGCGCGGTCAGCTCGTCCCGGGTGCCGCGATCCGGGCGCGGAGATCCCTTGCTGCTGCACGTATCATACTGGTCCTGTTCCATCGACTCGAAGTCGGAATCGATGAACGACGCGTCGGCCGGTGGTGTGAGCAGATTCAGCCGATAGTGTTCCGCGTCCTCATCCGCTACCGCCCCGTCACCCATGACGCGTACCTTGATCGGAGTCGATGTTGGTCGGTGAGCGAAATGTGTCGGCTGATCGTCACCGTGTGCCACCACCACCGGTTGCTCCTCCGTTTTAACCTTCTTCTGCACGGACGCCTCCAGATCGGCTGCGGTTGTGTCCGAATCCGAGCTCAGTCCGTGCTTGCTGTGTTCGCAGGAGGCACAGTGTTGCTTCCCGGGTGGGACAGGAACGCCACCACCACCAAGCAGGGACTTAAATTCGAGCACATTCTCGAACGACGAATCGTTCGCACTCTTAAGGAGCGCGATAAAATTCTTGCTCAAAACCGGTTGCAGCAGGCTGCTAATGGCAGCAGCGGAAGATGCTTCCCCGGCCACCGTCGTCGAATCAGTTACCGCCGCAGGACATTCGAACACCGTCCGAACGCTCGTTGTCACCTCGATGCGATTGCTGGGAAGACGCATCGTGTTGTGGTCCACCGCAACCTCCGGATGCTCCGTTTTGGTTGTCACTCTTTCGTTTTTACTGCCCACACCAACACTACCACCGGGCGACGATACGACCGTGCGCATGATAATCGTTATCTCCGAGGCACTTGCCGGAACCGCGTCCGACGCTTTGCTGCAGTCCTTCTCAACAGTTTCGACCGCCGATTCGCTGTTGTGTGCCATCGCGAAAGTATCACTCGATTTCACTGAAACACCCGAATGCCGGAGAGCTTCATCAACACATCACTTTCCGAACCAGCGCCAAACAAACACACGCTCCTGAAAGACAGCGGCACATTAACACCATCCACCGTTTCATTCTAATTCGTTCACTGCTGGCCGATACGCGCACTACACAGGGACTTCTCGCACAACTGAACCGCGATCGACGCCCGGTTCGATACGATCCACCCCGGTCTACATCACAGGCCGTTCTAACCGAGGCTTTCCCTCCAGTCAGGGACAGGTTCGAATTGCGCCCCTCCTCCTCCGCCGTCGGTCCGGGTGGGGAACGGTGGAGGGAAAGTGCAACCGCACACACCACGTCGAAAACGAAATGAATCTTCCCCACGCACGCCCATAATTCTTGCCACCGTATCTCCCACAACCCTCTCCCCCTTTCTCCCCCTCCACCACCGAGCGTGAATCGATGTACGAAATCGTGTACGAATGCGTTGCACATGTGCGCGCGTGCGCGCGCGATATAACAACGGCGACGGCGCAGTAAAAAACGCGCATCAACACAACCGCGATCGCATCTCGCCCGGGCTTAATTATCAATCATTATCGATTGCGCGTGCACGCGGCGGTAGGCAGTGTTCAGGTTTTTTGGTGCGGTGCACCAAAGTCATGCCTGGTTTTGGGGCTTTTCGCTTGTCTCGCTTGGTTTTAAACTACTTCCGGGGTGAGCAAGAGCAAGAAGGTGGGAGAGTAGTGGGCCCCAAAACGTGTGGTGAATAGCATTAAACTTCCTCAACATTACCGCCAAAGAAGCAAACAAACGAAAACAACCACCAAATTATGCGTAATATCGACACTGGTGTCCATTCCGCCGGCACCAAACCGGGGTGTTTGTTTCGTTGTAACGTCGCGTATCCGCGGATAGTACCGAAGTCTTTACGAGCCATTTTCTAACACAAACTTTACATCCCCAACCTGACCCAACCATCCTTTGCCACCAACACAAACCTCATCTCACGACCGTAATGGGCATTTTATCTGCCGGATTTCCTGCTCCGTTGCATTAACGAAGAAAACAAAAACAACACTCGCCCAAAAATCTGCACACAAATAAAACCATGGGTAAACAAATACACCAGCTAAAATGGGACTCGTTTGGAGGCGTGCACACACACACACACGCACGTTGTTAACATTAACATGAGAATCACAAACACACTTCTCAGACGGACATACATCCGTGAGGTGATATCATTTTGTGTCGAACGGTGCGGGCAAAAAAAGAAATCCCGAATCAAAACAACAATCTCCTCAATCACCTGTGTTTGTGAGTATGATCTTTTTTTTT
>JXWZ01004632.1:0-20765 GCA_000956215.1 Anopheles farauti No. 4 | reverse complement strand
CCATCCCGCACAGGAGCAATCTCTTAAACGATATAATACGATCAGCAATAATAAAACTTAATAGATGTTTATTGTCGCGAGTCGGGTGTTCGCAACGGCGACGGTTGGTGCATGATTTCCGCGACGATCAGGCGATGGTGGTGCGAAATATGCTTCGCCTCCGCCGTCGTGGGTTTTGTTTTTCTACGGCATTTCTTACTTATGCGTTTGATCGGTCGTTCGAGGTGCCCCAGTTGTGCAGTTTTCGGGGACAGATTTGATGACGCGCAAGCGACACACACTGCAGAGAAAAGGACACCGCGGCAAATGGATGGATGGTCGGATGGATGGATAGCATTCGGTTCGGATGATAAAGCGAGCGGTTGCTGATTTAAGTGAGTCAACGCCCCTTAATTAAACCAGCGGGCTAAACTTTAATCGAAAAGGTCACACACACGGGTCTGTAGAGATCGAGGTGGGATCTAGTAAACCGTCGCCGGGTGCTGCGCCTGTTGGGACTGCTCGAAAACATCCGTTTTTGTTTTGTTTTCGAGCAGTTTCATTTATCTTCATTCAAGGAAATGGTCGCTTTATTGAAATATTTCTTTTTTGATCAGATGAGATGAATTTTATTAATCATGATGACTCGCCTGCAATCCTGCTTTGATTGTATGGTGTATTAATTTTTGTTTGTTTTAGCCATAAAGTTGAAACGAAAAACTTTTTACAGCCTTGTACGTGACGTGTTGGTTTTGCATCCGTAAGTTACTTTTAATGTTGAGCGGAACTTATCTCGCATTCGAGTTCTTATTAACATAAAAATTTCCCAAAATGTTACACGTTCTATCGGTTTATCTAAAAGACCATGAAACCCTTAATGACTGCTCGAAAACAAGCTACTGTTTCGTGCAGTTTCTCTTATCTTCGTTCAAGTGAATTGAATTTTATTAAAATTGCGCTCTTTCACTAGACAATATGACTTCTATTCTGCTGCGATGATACGCCAGCAAAGTCTGCTTTGATTATACGGTATGAATTACGGTTAACTTTTGTCGCAATTATTTCCTTATGCTTTCCCAACGAAGTCTGGTGTATGTGTGTGGTTTTTTTATTTGCTGGAAAAGGTAAAATTGCATTTCTGCTCGCCGAATACTCGAAGGATGCTTGAGTGGAAGGTGCTGCTGTTCGCAACCGAGGAAAAAAGAATCGAGTCCTTGTTTTCTATTTTATAAATGATTCAATTGTACCGAGCGCAGGCTATCGGGTGGTCTCTCTTTCTCTCTTTTTCTATCCCTTTCTTTCTCTGTCAATCCCACCCCGCTTTTCTTTTGTTCACTAAAGGCGCACACCGTTTTGTTGCACAAAGCGCAATGTGTTTCCTGTGTTTCGGGAGGTTTTTTTTCTCAAACATACACACACACACACACACACATAAACTCTTGCTCCTGCAGCAATTCCATTGTTTGCGACAGCGGGCCAAGTTGTAACGGAATACGAGTGGAACATTATTCGATCGGGGATGAAAGACGGTGGGAGCATTAAAAAAAAACCCAAGCGTAAATATAAAGACACAAGAGGCGAAATCTCCTTGAAACGTTACTCTCTATTTCCCTCACTTCCTCTCCATCTCTCACGCCTCCGTGGAGGATGGGCCGTGGCCGGGCCGGGGCCGGGCCGGGTGGATGGAATAATGAGGAGAAATTGCGCAAAACTGTGGCGCACGCGGATGGTAGGCAACGGGACGCGACTACTTCCGGCAGCACCAACCATCAAGCACCAACGTTTCATCGTGCGAGCGGTCAGGTTGCGGAAGGACAGGGGCAGAAGCATCCCCCGGGAAAGACGATCCGGGAACGGTCGAATGGTTGGTGCAAAAAATAAAAAGGAACTGAATTCGAAGGATGAGCCCATTGCTTCGAAAGGAATGGTTTTTTTTCGTTCTCTGCCAACAACAAGAAGATAATATTTTGCCTCATTGAAGATGCTTTAAATGTGGAGTAACTCGTGAAGAAAATGTTGAAGTTTGAAGTAACCGAGTGTATGTTTAATTTGCTCTGTTTATCTTTTAGGACTATACAAATAATGAACTAATTTTAAAACGTTTTTTAGAAACTAACTTTCAACGATTCAAACTACAATACACGTGACCAATGTTTTCTCCTTTATGTTATAAAGTGTTTTTGAAACATAATCCTTAAAAAATATTTTCGGTGATGATTAATTACAGTACGATAGTTTCTTAAATTTTTGAATTACAAACAGTAATACACTTATTGAATTGAATTTAAGGAATAAAACATTGTGTAGAAACATTACGTAAGAAACCATAAAAAACACTTATACCATGTGGTAGTCCAAATCCGACAGTTGCATGTGTAAAGAGCCTCTTTCAACGCACAACGAGTCCAGCCCACTTCAAGCTATAATCCCTGACTGGGAAACAAAACAAACGTTGCAAATGCAACCCGGCATAGAAAAAAAAAACGAAAACTCAAAACCAATCCAACTGGACCAAAAAAAAAACAAGCAAAAATACTTCACCACCAATCGGCGAACCGATTGCACGCGCGAGGGTGATCGTAATCAAGGGCCCGTTGAAGTTATGGGATGGGATTGTGAAATTAAATACCATCACCAAAACGGAACGAACCGTGCGGCATGTTGCATTATGCAATTGAAAAGGAATCAAAGGATCTAAATCCACTCCCATCCGAACGGGAAAAATCCGGCGGTGTGAGTAGAAGTAAAACCGTCATAGAAAAACTCCCATCCGGAGCCGATCATGAAAGAAAGGATTGAATGCCCGCCCTGGTGGTCCAGGTGACTTCCTGGCAGCGGCAAAAGTGCTGGCCACTAGTATCAACTAGGCTCCTTCAGTCTGTTGCAAGTACCGCGGTACCTTAAAAGGGAGCGCGAACGAAATACGACCACAACACGACCCAAAAAAAACCCCTTATTTCCCTATCCGGATCTAGACGGTTTGTGTCCATGCTCATACGCATCGCACGAACGGTGGCCAATAAAAAGTGGATTAAAATTTTCCGGCCACTTAACGCTCCGCCAGGGTATGCTCGAACCAGTCTAGGTGGTTGGTGGGTGTCATGGGTGTCACAAATGGGAGCAGTTTCAGTTCTACCGCCGTTCGGTCGATCTGCATCTAGGTGCAAATGTGCATTTCTTCACCTGTTTATCCCATTTTGGAACCGACAAACGCGTGTGATTGACGCTAAAGAGCGGTGCGCTGTGTAAGTAGATCATGTTGGGAGTTTTTTATTTGCGTTTCTCCACTGTTTTCTGCATCTCCGTAGAATTGATTAAATGGACAAGAAAAGATGTATAAAATACTTTTTTATCAACAAACGCCGCACATTGCATTGCGAGGCATGCAGGTTTAACCCGAAAACAAACATAACACACCACTACTACACATCTTTTTACACTATTTCTTCCAAATTCGAATGGACCTGTAATAAATTAAATAAAGAACTAGTGAAATTTTACCTTTGGGGCGTATTAGTTTAACAAAACAGGTAACTTTATGATGTTTTCTTACTCAGTCAAATGACAAATGTTCGAAAGTTTGGAGAAACTAAACTTTCAAACGATATGAAAATATAATTCATCATGTTTTAATTGGAGTTTTTCTTAAAAAAATGGTTCTAAAAATCTCGCGCTAAACGTTAGTTAATTCATTGTCAAAATTAATAATAATATTCAAATTAATATTTTATTTAACAGCAAAATTTCAACCTACCAATATTTAAACAAAATTTCAATCTTACTTTTGTCGTTGCTCACAACCATCTTTTATAAAAAGGGACCCATAAATGAACTTCCAGTTCTCACGTTTAACCATTTCATACTATTTTTAACCATTATCAGAATTCCAGTAATATTCCGCTAATAAAACTGAAAAGACCGAAGCCTCGTATAAATGTCTGCAAGTATTTGCAGTAACAAAAAAAAAAAACACACATAAAATCCACTCGTGACAATGTTTTCCACGTCCCACGGCTGCTTGTGTTGTGCTGGCCACCCGCGGCGCCGCTTCCCACAGGACCCACAAAAGAACACATCACAGGATCATCCCCTTCACTAACCAAACAAAAACCCCTCCGAGAGAGGTTTCACAAAATCACAAAACCCACAAATCCTAATCCGGCGTGTAAAAAGACATCTCAGAGCTCAGCGATTTGTCACCACATTCAAACCAGCTGGACCGGGCGAGCGAGCGAGCGAGCGAGAGAGAGAGAGCATTGAAATCTTTTAATAATACACCCCGGCTCGGTTCGCTCCTGTCAAAAAAAAAAAAAAAAAACGACACAACACTGCTAATCTAGTTACCCGCGGGGTGTCGGTCGAGATTTGCATTGGATGGCAAATTTGGTGTACGGTGGGAAAAAGCTCTCGAAAAAGATCATCGGTTCCGAAGCGGGGCGAACGAAACGTTTTCCACCGCGCGGCCAACGGTGGGAAGATACATTTCCAGCCGTGTGGCTCGTTGCATCTCGTGCGCCGCTCTTTTATCTTGCACCCTGATGCCATGATGCTCTTTTTTTTGTGTTGCTGATTTTCCAATGAAACTCCCGCTCGCTCTTTCCCACTCGCACTTCCGTGCTCACCGTTTGTTACATGAAATGGTGGCTTCCCGGCCGGGTGTGGGCCGTTCGGGCCGTTTCGGTTGCAGCGGACGACATGCGGTGCGCAGCGGCCGCGTTGTATGTTGCGGCGAGCAATTTATGTGACTGCTACCGTGCATGCTTTTGCGCCACACCACACCGACCGGCTGGTACCCACGGCACGGTAGCATGCAACCGCGCTGCGATAAGCAAAAGCCACAGAACCCGCCGCACACGGGTGGCACCCGGTGTAGGGCGGCAAGGGCAACCGACAAACCAAACTGCATCAACCGAACCGCGGAACGGAAACCGAACGAAAAGGGATCGGTGGAAACAAACAGCAACAACACCAATAACACAAAAAAAAAAAAACACACACACACACACGCTAGGCAACTAAGAAGCCCGACACACAGAACAGAAGGATACGCCGATCCCAACAAGCTCGACATGGCCGACGTGCCAACGGTCGGTGTGTTTGCTTGCTTGCGTGCCTCCGTGTATGTGTGTGTGTGTGTTTATTCTGAAGCTTCGCAAGCCAACTCAACCCAGAGCAAGCAAAATCTCAAGAGAGACAGAAAGAGAGAGAGAGAGAGAGAGAGAGAATGCGCACAAGGGGCTGCGAGGGGAGGTATAATTACAGAGTACATGACATTTATTAACATTGAATTCCCGTTAACCCGAAAGACATCTGTACGAATCGACATTTTCCATCTTCTTCCCCTCCCCTCACCCCTTCTCCATCATCCCTTCGTGAGGCGCAGTGTCTACACAACACAACGCCCCGGCCAGCCGCGCGAGTCGAACCGAAAAGCCAGCAATGACAAAAATTATCCAAACCGCGAGGAGGGAGGGAGGGGGGGGGGCAAGCAGAGAGAAGCAAAAAAAACCATACACGCACACACACACATATAGGCGAGAGACACAAGCAACCGGGGAAGCGAAACTGAAACTGAAAATGAAACGAACCCGCGACTGTGCATGTATTGTGCGTGTCTTTCTCTTTCTCTGTCGAAACCATCAAAACATGGAAGCAAAACTGTCATAATTACACCCTGTCGCGTGTTTGTATTTGCTGACGGGAAACGGGGAACGGTTGACTGATCGAACGTATCTCTTGCTTTATCGCACTCCCGCATGCCTCGCTGGCTCACTGCCGTGCGCGGTGCTTGGGGATGGGTGGTTTTCCGTCCCCAGAGTGCAGTGACATCGACCGCCAAAGAAACCAAAGACCCTGGACGCTTCCCCCTGTATCCCCACCACCCTTTTTCCACCCCCATCAGTCCATCGAACGCGCTGGTGACATTGAAGCGAGTGGGTTTCGCTCGGCGGACACGCACGGTTTTGCCCGTCCGCCTCCGGATCGGGTTAGATGGTAGGACGATAGCCTTAGGTTTAAAACATTTATGGCGGGACGATGACGATGAACCAAAATTTAAACCATATTTTTGGATGGTGAAAATAAAAGAAATAAAATTCGTATTATTTGAGCAGAGGCTCTCCATTTTAAATTCAAGCTTTTAAATTGTTCACCCAAGGCACATATCATTTAATAGTCAAGACATGAACCCGACTATGGCACTGAAGTGACGTTTCCAGGCGACTAGAATTTGACAACAAGTGTGTTTTTGTTTTTTTTTTAATCATGGTAGCCTTTTCATTTGAACTTAGCATTGAGTACGATTGCCAAATAAATTTAGGTTGAAATATCATCCACCGAAATTAGTCCATCTCGGATAATTGCGATATTACTTGTAGCTAGTTGAAACCCACCATACTTACCTGAATAAAATACCTGTAAATCGACAACCACTCCATCTTCTTTCTGCACAACCATCAAACGCACTTACGCACTTTGTGTCGATTTTTTCATAATAATCTTTAATACCGTTTTTCATTTTCTGGTTTTAAATTTTGCAATATACATACACAATAGCCGCAATCCTATCGTAGTTTTCTACTCGTTCTGCACCCGCACGCAACTGCTGCCACACAACGTACCGCTTCGTCAGCCATCGGGAAACCAAACACGATTATTTTACGTGCATTCAGATTTGCCGTCAGCGCCCTGAATGCCGGTCACAGCGTTTTTATGCGGTTTGTTCCTTCCGGTTGTAACGACGGTTCGCACGGACGAAACCGTGCGGTTCTTACTGTAGGTTTCTTTTTTTTTTTGTTATCATAATTTTTCAGAGACGATTTTTTACGCAATTTTCTGGTATGTTTTCTGTGCGGTGCTGCTTCCATCGATCGTACGGCCGAATCGTGGCATTTGAGATACATCGTTTTCAAACTCTCCGCTCTCCCCAAAACGCCTCGTCACTATCCACTACCTTAAATGTACGCCATCGAAGTTTTAGTTTGCTTTTAAAATGTTTCATTTTCAATTAAATACTTTCATGTTTCCACTAAAACGCGTGCGCAGCCTGCAGTTGCAGCTTCCGTTCGCCTTTAAACGCTACGTCGCGCATCAATGTGTTAGTTAATATTATTACCTTTTATTTATAGCATATGTGTGTGTGTGTGTTTTTTTTATAGTATGTATAGTGGCGGCCTCTGCCCCTCCCGCCGGAGTGGTGCACGCACGTTTTTCATTAAATTCTGCTATGTACACTATTTGCTTTTGCTAAACGAAAACGGGGTGGTGGGGGGAGAAAACAGAAGAAACGCAAGAAAGGAAAGCCATCTTCTCGTCGGCGGAATGCGGAAAACGTTGTGAGTGTGTGTTGGTTGTGACCCCCATGTGACTCCCGCGGTCGTTTCGGTTTGACGGACGGGTTCGGTTTGGGTTGCGTTACTTTAGCTATTCCCGGCCCCTGGACGAACCAGCGACCAGAGCGGAGAAGGGTGCCTAAGGCTGCTGGATAGCGTGCGGGCACTTGAAGTGCCCGGCTTTTCTCCGGCTTGTTGTTTTTTTTTTCTCTTTACAAAAGTCACCATCTATTCCGAATGACGTTTGGTTTCGCACCGGTAAATTCGTTTCTACGCCCGCAAGCCAACTCGTGCAAACGTCAAACCGTTCTTCGGGGGGGAAACTTTCTGACAGTCCGCCATGTTTCGCCTAGCTTACTTCGATTTCGGGTTGTCAGTGTATCCGCGTGGCGTGTGTGCGTCGTCTAAGAGCACGATCTGTGGCAAAATTCTTATTGGCAAGCGTTCGGCTCTACTTTAAAATGCTTACAGCGATATTGAATTCGTGTTTCTGGTTTTGTGTGTGGGTGTGTTTGTGACTGTTTGTTTATACTGTAGCTCATCATACCGTCCTATTAAGGTAAGGTTCGAAATTTCGTACAAAACGTCCCTACCGGATGCTGAAAACTTAAAACACGGTTGGTATGCTGGGCTTGCTGGAAACCGAAATCAAAAGTACGAGAAGCTTAAGTATCCGATACTCTTTTCTTTTCTTTTCGTTTTGCGATGTATTTAGAGCACAATAAAACATTCACTCGCGCGAGGGCATCGATCGGATGTTTCCGGCGATCGATTGGGATCATCGATACGAAATCCAAACCCACAACATGCTAAAATATACGCGACCACACTGTTTACGCTTAGGAAATATTGCACAGAACCTATTCCGTTGTACCGTGGTAAACGTCAAGATGGTCGATCGACTACATTCTATACGAAACGGAAATACTACCTTTTTGCTCCTCTCTGTCTCGCTCTCGATCGCACACGTACGACAAGTAGTGTCGAGCTCTAAATACACTGGGTTAAAAAAAAAAACAGCGGTCGCATTGAAACCGAGAACCACACGCCGAAAATGCACTACTGCGAGCAAATATTACTACACGAAAAAGAAGGAAACGCAACACAAACAAAAAACTAATAAAAAAAATCTGAAGAAACACACGCGCGCGTTACTTTATTCGCACTTTAAACGAGACAAACGAAATAAAAAAAAACTTCTAAAACGGACACGGTCCAGGAGAACTACGTGCGAATGCTTTCGGTTTTAAATGTGTATGTTTTTTTTTTGCTCTTTTTCCATGTACTTGTGTGTGACAATATTTCCGGCCGCACTTTGCCGTGCGTTTTTCGCACAATTTATATTTTTTTTTGTCTAAGGGGATTGTTCTCGTCGGCAGTTAGGATCGACCCGGTTGCCAGCGCTTATCTAGGAGAGTTAATTCTTACCGTTCCTTACGCACTACGGATGGTTAAAATTATAATTTACATTCTCGTTATGTTAAACCGCTGGCCACACCCTGGGAGAAGAGAAAAGAGAGTGAAAGGAAAAGAGAGCGAATTAGCTTAGCTTGGCATGGCGGTTTTGAATTTTTTGTGATTTTGGAGTAACTTTTAGTGGAAATTTCAATAAAATTCATAAACCTCGTCTACTTACGTTAACAGTGACGGGTTCGTTTCCGGCTGATACCAGTACTGAGGTACGTAGCCACCCATCTGCGGTGCGTGGGTCGGTTGCGGAGGTGCGTGATTGGTTTGCGGTGCCATCTGCGGTGGTTTGTGGTCGGCCCAGTGCGGTGGCGGTTTCTGCTCCCAGGGTGCTTGCGAGGGCGGACTAAGACCTGGAATGCGGCCGGTAGAGAGCGAATAGCGCTATTAGTCTTCGTACGTTCGGCGGACACGGTGCAGCCACCCCTGAAACCTGGACGCGGACGACCGATGCTAGCTACTTACCAGGCGAAAGCTCCGAGACGGGGGTGCTTGACGGCGTTGGACTGTGTCCGGGAGGTAGGAAATGCGAAGGCGAACCACTGCTCGATCCTCCACCGGGTGCTGTTGACGAAAGGGCAGTGGAAAAACGCACATTAGAACAGCTGGCTGTTGACGGAACCGCAAAGGACGCATTCTACGGCAGCTGGGTACGGGATGCGCCACCGATTATGAGGTCTCCGTCGAATGGAAGCTATAATTATGGACTAATTCACGCACGCACATAGCGATAGGGAACAATCGTTCCCATGAGGGACGCAATCCTTGTCAGCTAATGCTGCAAGCAATCCAGTCCGATACTTTACAACATAGATCTTCACATCTTTACTGTAATTTCTGGAAGATCCTGCTTTAGTATTGCATTCCAATCTATCCAGTGAGTGGTTCGAATCCCATATTCAATTCCCTTTCGCTAAACTAACATATATAACAAAACCAGTGCCTACCTTGATGCATGTTCTGGTGCTGCGACGGACTGTGACCTCCCTGGTTCGGTCCACCCAATGGAAGTCCTCCACCAACGCCCGGTGCCTGGGCGGCCTTCATCATCTTCTTGTACTTGGATCGTCGGTTCTGAAACCAGATCTTAACCTGTGGCGGAAAGTAGAAAACGAAAACAATTTCATTAGTTGACGAAAAATTGGAAAATGTGTGACACATTTCGAATGGATTGAAAATAACCGACCGCTGCTCAAATTGCGACCATGGCTATGGAAGAAACATGCATGCGACACGCCGCGCGCAACAACAAGAAAGAGACAGCATGCTTGATGCGACAAACCGACGTCACGTGTCGGGAGAGCAGGACAGTATAGGAGCGCGCAGAAAAGAGATGGCACGCTTAGCGTCGCGGAGGGTAAATTGACCAAAGAAACGTGTACTAAAATAATCATTAAAACATTATGAAGAACATTTACGATCCGCACATTTGTTTACACACCCGATACAAAGCCCACAAGTGGCGGTAAATTATTTCTAGCCGAATAATTACAATCTTACTTACAATGCTATTCACATCTCGGCACTATGAGTTATTTATGACTCACTTCCGAGTCAACCCTCCTTCGCCCGTGTTCCATTATTTATGTGTGATCGTTTTTTTTTTTTCAATATCATTTATTTAAAACATTCTACCTTTTTATTGATGCGCGTTCAGCGCGATCGCATCATAAATTCAGATGCCATGTCCATCGATACAGTTTCGAATTGTCATTTGCATGCTCGCACGGACGGTCGTGTATCGAACCGATTCATGTTTACGCCGTGCTCCTAAAAGCGCAATATCATCAGGTCCGCATCATATTGCTTCATTAGAATCTTCCTCCAGCAAGCTTCCGTCCGGGTCCAGCGAGGCGTGGGGTAGCAGAGGGCACTGGGCATGATGAAATTCATTATATCTGCAGCCCTTTCGCTGCAGCTATTTTTCATCTCCATGTTTGCCAACAAAAGCTCCCCCCCCGGTAGGGCCTTCCTCCGACTCTATTTAACGAGCTCTTTCTCCACGTTGTCCTCGGTCGAGTCCGGGGCCATCGGTGAGTCTCGTATCACGTTTGATAAAATCGCATGTCCACCACAACGTGGCGCATATACGGCGATGATGAAGAGGGAGAAAGGCAGAGATGGAGTGTAACAAAAAAAAAACGGACAACATCAGCAAAACCGAAAGCTTATCGCACAACACACTAGTAGGAGAGCTCGGTGGCTCATTTAGCATTACCACCGGCCAGGCTGGGATATGTCCGGAGCCGGCGACAACGACTTGCGAGGACGATGGGTGCATAAATTTTCCATTTTAATTGAAATATTATTTAAATGAGGCACGCAGACGGACAACCGCAAAACCCGGTGTCGATATCGGTCAAGTACCTGGCATGTGGACCGAAAATTATGTCAAGCAGAGGTGTGCAGAAAAAACGGACAACCACCCTGGTGCTGCTGCTGCACAACTGATCCGCTAGCTTCAATCGTTTGCAGCCATTGCAAGATACCTATTTTCGAGGAAACCTCCTCATATGTTGCATTTAAACAGCGTTTCTCATTCTTTGTACCCCAAAATCTCGATGTTCCAGCTGGTTCGTCCGGTGTCTGACAGACGTCAAAACTGGCCCCCGTGCACGAACAGATCGCTGCCGTAAATCACGGCTGATTAAAGCTGATTAGAGCACGCCACCAAACAATGATACGCGTTCCCGCGGGAAGTCCGCCGCGGTGTGCCGTTGATGCTCCCATGGCGGAGTTATTTAAATCAATTGACCACTTCACCACGGCTGCAGCCGCGCGGGCGCTCGGATCTCCTGCCCCGGGGCAAGTTCGATGTTTCGGTGACCAGGCCCGACGACTAAATCAAAGACGATCGTCACAGATTTCGGGACAGGGACGTCGCAGCATGCGATGAATTAGTGCGCAGCGTTCGCTCCGAACGTGGCTGACACAGTTTTCCGACGCACATGAAGACGGTGCTGGAGTACAGCCGCACACACACACACACACTGAGATGCGGGCGCACTTCGCGCACTCCGTGCCGGAACATAAATACAAATTAAAACTGATAAACAGCGATTAATGAAATGTTTCCGCCCTGGATGGAGCGCTCGAGTACGAACGAACTAGACGTCTGTACGCGCGCGTGTGTGTGTCCGTATGTATCTATGGTAACCAAATGGAAGAGGGATTTGATGCGACCGGAGAGAGCGAATAGAGTTACCATAGTTACGCACGGCCACCGCCACTGTGACAATTAAGCTCGTCGACGTGAAACGTCAGATTTGACAGATGGACGGTGCGACCAAAACGAAAAAAAGTGCATTAGAACAGAGAACACTTTAACTTCTACGATGCTAGCGGACATGAAAAGAAAACTAAAACTTCACGCGATATTGCTTAACCTACAGCCGCGAGTCGTACCGGGGTACGGGGCGAGCTGTCCATCAAGGATTCCGCCCTCCTGCCTTCGAAATCCGTCCGTCACGCCAACGGACGGACGACTGCGACGACCTGTCCTTGAGGCGAACGCGCGCCACTGCCGCTCGCTGCACAGACGAAGGCAGTGGAACGAAACAAACGATAAATGAAAAAAAAAGGAAAAAAAAGCAGCACCAGCAAACCCTCCCGCATCGACTTCCTGCCACTAATTTATCATTTCGAAAGCAGCGCCGGGGTTGGCGCGTTTGCGCGTTTGGGTTTCGTGCGCCCGTGCCGGGGGAGTTCGTGAGTTCCAAAGCATCTGTGGAGGTGGAGGCGGATTGTGCGGATGGAGCCACAACGAAAACCGACCGAAGTTTCACCACCAGCACCAGCGTCGCGCACTTGAAAGTTGAGGTTAGGTGTTTTTTCTCTCTCTGTTTCTCTCTCTTCTTGTTGTTGATTTGTGCCGTTTCAAAGAAGAGTTTCCCCAGTGCGATTACAATCGACAGTGACACACGCGGGTGACGGGAACGCCGAGCGCCAAACACGCGAGCACACCCGTCTTTGTGGCGCTATTTGAAGAGGACTCGGCTCGGTGACGTCGTGGCAGGACCTCAAATTCCGGCGGAGCCCCCAAAACATCAATCATGGTCTGCGTGTCCCGTGACCCGGGAAACTTGTCAAGACCGCCAAGAATCAGACCACTCGCGGCTTCCGGTGTGCACATGCGCTGGACAGGAAGAAAGGGTGTTTCCCACAGCAGCAGCAGCAGCAGCAGTTTGTGACCTGATAAGAGGGTTTTTACCATGTGAACGTCTCAGGGTACTGCAACATAGTTTCTCGCCCGTACCACGCCGTGTATGTGGAGCATAAAATATTCACCAAGTACCGGAGTTCGCTCACAGAACCGTGGGGGACTGGAGGGGAGAGGAGGGAAAGAAGGGTTGTGCTGGAAGGGGAAAACAACATGTTGAGCAATGTTTTACCGAGCGCTTTTGTGCTGATGCCCGTTTTGTTTTTACTCCACACAGGCTGGGAGGGAGAGCACTGTAACATAACCTCACCGTTGCGTTCCCGTGCGTTCACGTGGAGAACCGAGGAGCCGCCTCCAGCGACAAAAGTCTGGACCTGTGCACTCCGGGAAGGCACCACCTCCATCACATTCACGTTCGAGATGGCGATGGGGTAGAGGGCAGCATGGTGAAGAACAAAAAAAAAACACGGTAAAACAAGAAACAAGCCGGACGAAAGCGAACATGTTCCGCCCAGAGGACGACAGACGACTGGCCGATTGTGAGGGTCTTTCCACAGTGTACCGGAGTGGGGAGTTCGGGCTTCCGTGTGCGGCCCGGAAGGCATCTCCATCGCCGACCAAGACAAGGACAGCCTCCAATACGTGGCGACGGAAGTTTTTGGAGGAACCATTTTGCCCCTTGGCAGGCAGTCCATGTTTGCAAGCTCGCACGGCCGATCGTATCCAGCCACGGGACGGTTCAGAAATCTGCCTGAAAGAACGGGCACCCAACCCTTTCGTGCCGGCAACCCAACGGCTCCCCCCTCTTCGTGCGGAGCGTAAAGAAAATTTTGAATAATTGATGGGGTGCCATTACCACCTTATTTTATTTTTATTACCCACTCGGGCCTCACCCGGGCCTTCCCTTCGGGGAAGCAAACCGATCCCTCGGCGGGGCTGTCCGCGGTCACGGATAAAGTACGCCGCTTCTGCGCCCGCCGCTGAACGCGGCTTAATCTGGGCAGATCGATCGATTAAGTGCTCATGGCTCACGGGTGATCTTTAATGAGTGGTGTACTTAACCTATAGAGAGTGGGAGGCAGATGCCCGATCTATTTGCGCTTACTGTGTAAATAAAACGTTTACATTGAAATCCATTCCCGGCAGGAACCCCCTACCGGGTTTTTTTTTATTTTATTTTGTGAAGTGCTAATTAATTCAAGCAGCACGAGCACAAGTTTGCCGTGGGAGGGATGAGATAATTTTTACAGTCCAAAGTACCGTCGGCTTTTTGCTTGCACGAGATTCTTACCGTGCTCCAATATCGGGTAATCACTTTTCATTTATTGGGTATGAATCAATTTAAATCTAAATGAAAGCGTGCTGCAAATGATTTGATAATGTTCATAGAGTTTGAGTAGCGCTACTGGCCGATAGATGGCGACACTGTAAATAAGAAGCTAGTTCATGGCGATTGTTTGCGCATATAATCAATATTAGATGAATATTATGTGTTACAAGCGATAAACGTTTACGAATATCTGAAAACCACTATAAGGTATCTTTTTCAAAATTACAAAAGCACTCCATCAAAACGATCAATTTAAACACATGTATTTTAATAAAAATATCCCTTTTTTATTCAACTTCAAATGAAGTTAACACAAGTAAACTGTAACGACTTCATGCTCACTCATCGACGATAGACTCATGCTTTCTTCCTCCCGATCGAATAATGATGTGAACGAAACGCATCCTACCAGCTATCGCGTTGAATCTCAGTAGCCATGTCTTCAACCACCAAGCATGCCATGGCATGAGCGACCCAACAAGTTCGACAGCAAAAAAAAACCCGTCGATATGAAAATGATGATTTTCTTTCCCTGCCCCTCGCGTCGGGAAAACCGACGGGAACATGCGGGAACCAGACCACCTGAACCACCCTCAGGGTCGTCCGATCAAGATTCGTTTTTTTTTTTTTTTTGTTGATGTTGTCGTGTTGCCGTCCCTTCCCATCGCCCTTTTCCCTGCTTGCATGGCTCTTCTTACAGGACAAATCTGACAATTCTCTGGCCTACACAGGCCACGTCCAAGATGTGACCGTTCCCTTCCCACGGCAGCCGGCGGGGCCGGGGAGTGCTGGAGATAAATTATAAATTGAAGTTTACATATCGGTGTGCGGTGTAGCGTATCGACGGTCGGCGGTGGCGGTGGCGGCGGCGGCGGTGGCCCTCCACCGAACCGTGACGCTCAAACGCGCCAACGCTTGCCATGGTTGCTTTGTGGTCGAGATCTCGATCCGATGAGCGAACTTCACGTAAGGTGCTGACGCGCGGGTGCGCCAAGACGAAGCAGTAGCCGATGTGACAGCGGATGTTGCAAAGGGACCGGGGATGCTAATGGTCCGGTGGGTGTGCCGGGCAGGGAACGCACAAGACGGGAAGTTCCCGGTGCGTAACCATGCGTGTGCGCTCGGCTCTCACTCCGGTGACATTGTTTCTGGTTTGTACACCGGCAACAATAAAAAAAAAAATCCAAAATCGTCGCCAAAAACCTTCATCTTTCGCTAGCGCATTTGTCAAAATTTGTCAACATTTGTGAGAAGAAAAAAATTGTAAATTCCTTCGCACTTCGCCCTAGTGACCCCATGCGAATGAAAACATTAACCACTTTAAAATCAATAAAACTGACATAACCATAAATCAAACCTCAAACCGACAAAATCCCTTCGAGGACGAACATTTCGCGGACCTAACCGCTTCTTCCCGCTGCTACCGTCTCGCGGTGACGTCCGATCGAAACCGATGCGAAGTGGAATCGATGCGAACCGCGTCCGCACGGTCCACATGGAATGTAAGCCACCGCACCGATGCGGTTCGCGATAAAACGTGGGCCCGCTCTGATAAACCCGCAGCCCCCATAATTGGCAAAGCGGAGCGGCGAATCCAGCTTCGATCGAACCGATCGAATCGATCGATCGGCGCACGCCAAGGTTGAGCGAAAAGCCGCTGCCACCGTTTTTGTGAAGATTTTTTTTCCTTTCCTTTACCGCAAAAGAAGTGCACCGAAGCCGGGGAAGCGAACGCAAGATGACACAAAACAAGGGAAGCAACAAGAACAAAAAAAAACAAGGTTAGATTTATGTCCCGATTGTTTTCCCCTCCGCAAGCGACCCGTCCCCAGCGACATCCGCGGAAACAGACATTCGACATTGGGAAGACGACTGAAGCCTTCAGCGGTACGGAACCGGCGGAAACCGCCAGCACCGAAACCGGAGGCAAGGAGGATAAATAAAATGTATCAATTCGCATGATAAATTTTTCACTATTGATTGTGTGTGTGAGTTTGCCGCGTTATGCTTCACGTCTGCTTTCTCCTACCCCTTCCCTCCCGTCTGGGAGGAAGAACACGTTTTTCCCAGAAACCGATGCCGCAGTTCAATTCCCGCGGGAGAAAGACGACAGAAAAGCAGCTTCCCTGGGGCGGTTGGACGCGCAGATCGCACGATCGGGTCGCGATCGACTCTCGGCAGCGGCTTCCGACACCGGTGACAGAACTTTACACCGGTCGTGTGACAGTCTAATAAAAATATCACACCAACCGGTTCGCGCCGTATTGTCAAAAGAGCGACCGTGTGGACCAAAAAGGATACAAGATGAAAAAAAAAAAGAAACAAACTGAACAAATCCACTCCCGGACACCGCATGGGCCGCGGGAGGACTTCTGAGGGTCAGCGAAATTGATCGCTTGTCAAAACAGTTGCTCAATCATATCGTGCGCGAATGATCGATGACCGGATCGTACGGTGGTAACGTGTCAGCGACGGGCGTGTGCTCCCGCTGCGTGGACGATCTTAATCTTGGCCATAGTTTTCGGTGCAATTTATTAACTGCACCGCTTCGTAGCTGTCAATGTCCTCGGCGACAGGATCACATCAAACGATCCCGGTTTTAGGGCCAGGGTAAGTGTGCCGATTGTGGACGACTTTTTACCATTGATAAGCAAGAATTTTCATACTTTTTTTGTATTTTCAAATTGAAAGATATATTAAGCACTAAAGATCCAAAGATACCGAAGATACTCAAATAAAACAAAAATCAAGATATTGTAACCTTTTTAGGCCTTTTTAGGATATTATAACCTTTTAAAAAAATTATTTCATAAATATAAAAATACATTTTTAAATAGAATTCACCTATCTTATCAATTATGTTTTCAAAGCACTCATGTTTTATTTAACAGCCCTTGTAAAAAAATATAATTATGCTTTAATTAGGAATCCGAAAAAAAAGGCCTTTTAATTGCAATGCAAGCAAATACAATAAATTGTGTCTATAAACAAAGAAATACGATGATAGTACAACAATCGGCGTCGGTAGGGTTAGGTACCGGATACCAGTACCTGTTCCAATGCGCTTCGTTCGTCAAGAAGAGTTAACCCGAACGACCCCGCAGCTGACCATCTGTCGTCTGCGTCGTCGTCGTCGTCGTCATTTTCGCTTGTTCCAAACGAACGTCCAGCGTTCGTCCAGTGCGGAGTTATGTGATCTTCCGAGCTCTTTCCCCCCTCCTCCTCCCCCTCCCCTTACCCCATTCCGTGCTTGTCACTCAGTCGCTCCGAGTGCATCAAATGCACCGACACTGTGTGCCCTTACCCCTTACCACCCTGCCCGGTCATCCCCTTTTACCCTGTGTTGTGATCTATCATTCCACCACGCTGTGTGATCTTCATCAGCAACCGCGTCTCTTCGCAAGCGGGAAGTGCAGGCCGCGTCCGGGGGAAGCAAAAAATCACTAAAACACACTCACCACACAGTCGGATGGTCGGCTCGTACCGGGAGGGGAGTAAATAAAAAAAAAAACAGACTGACGTCGGTCGGCCCGACGGGCGACGCAGAATACAAATGAGGGGCGGTTTCGTGCCGGGAAAGATCACCCAAACCGCGCCGGGTTTTTCATCTCTCGATCGGGCCGGGTCCCGATTCGATTAGCCGTCCGCTGGTCGCGGGGTGGCGGTTAACCTTTAACATGTGAGCGAAACGGCGAGCGATGGGAATGCAAAAAAAAAAACCCCCCAAAGACAAGCCATGCAGCCTAGGTAGGTGTCGCTCGGTACATCACCTTACCGCGCGATCTTCCGCTGCTGTTGGCGGCGGGGAAAAACTGTCAAATCCCCGCGCGAAACCGGATGTCTTCAGCCCGGTGCCTGCACTTGCACTGTGCCCCAGCACACCCAGCGTGTCAATCATGCCTGCGCTTGGGCCACCCTTTCTTTCCCTCGCACCAACCAACGAAACCCACCGAAGCGTTTCGTCAACCGAACCGTTTTCGTCCGATCGGGAAAACCGTTAAACCAAACTGTGTGATGCTATTAAAAACGAATAAAAGTTCACCCTTCCCCCTCGCCGCTTGGGGCACTCGTGTGCGAGAGGCGAGCGTGAAACGGGCCCAGGAACAGGAAAGTCTGGAATGCAAATCGTCGGTACGTCGATCGGAGTGTCATCCGCCGGGCAAGCGACACGGAACGGAGCCGCGGTTACGCTAGATCTGTCAAGCGGAAAATATGCATTCATTATATGCAACTCGATCGAGTGCAAGCAAACGGGGCGGGGGAGAGTGTGGAGGGGTAGGCAGCATGCAGTTCGACAAGACTTCAGTGTATCGGAAACGAAAAATCGCTTTTTGTTGCGGTTTCTGTGGCGGCAGCCAAACGGCAAACACAGTCAAAACCAGAAGAAGAAAAACAAAAAACAATTTTCAATTATTTAATTATTTTAATAAATTGTAACGACGTGGGAATGATGGGCAATTCGAGTATCGATCGAAACGGTCGACTTTTAAGCGACATTTTATTGTCCGTGGTCGGTTTAATTGCCCCAATTCGAGTGCGGCCGGTGCGTGCGTGGAATGCGCTGTCCCCTCGGAGCAGCTGCCGGCGCTCGCCCGGGAATGCCTCGTTTAACAGTTTCTTTAGCTCATTAGCTCGCGAACTGGAAGGCGTTTTTTTTCAGTTTTTATTCTTTTCTTCGTTCGGTTATTGGAAACGATCGTGTTATCGTTATGTACGTACAACTTTATCAACAAATCGAAGGACGAGCGGAGCAAAAAAAAAACAATAACGATCGTTTCGACGATATGTTTGGGGATTGTTTTTTTTTTTAATATTATAAACACAAGCTTTGTTTTTGTTTGGTGCGCTCGAAGTGATCGTCATGCTGCACGCTGTTGCACCTTGAGATAGAACTTGGCGATTTCACACACACTCAAACACAAACACACAGGGTCTTGGGTGGTGATCTATGCGTTCTTGTTGCCCCGAGCGGGTGATTTTGTTTTGCTATTGCCTTCTGTATTTTGCTCGTTCCTAGAAACCTTGATCGTAACTATCGAATCGTGTGCGGTGCGGCTTACCGTGCCTATATATTAGAGACGTGTTTTGCGCAACCCTTGCCTCCCGGTGCCACCCGCCCAGACCGCCCCGTACCAGCGGCTGGGAGAGTTATGAAAGAAATCAATCATTTGCCATCGGAGCGTCAAGCTTCAATCACGGCATCGCCGTCGTCGCTGTCGACAGCGGCCTGCCGACCTCACGTCGTCATCGTCGTCGGTTTTGTGCTCTCCAGCCACGGGTGGTTTCAAGATCGGGCCACCCCTGATGGGAAACCGATGATAGGTGATACATACACACGAGCGCTTGCGATCCCTTCCCCCCCCCAGACCCCCCCCCCACCACAATTTACCTTGCCCGGTCGATTTTGTGTCGTTTTGTGTGCACCTGCGAACACAAATCTCCACCGATGGCCGCTAGAAACTGGCCGGACTTCCGGTTACGATCGCGACTAGTGCTCGCGCTTTCTTGTGCCGATCGCTTCATTTTCGCGCGCACGCTCAAACGCTGACCGTACACAATCATTATTCATTCGATGCGTAACGGAGCGTCGGTTGGGTCGGTTCTTTCAGCGAGGTCCACGCGGGTAGATCGATACCGTGCCTCTAAACGCAAACGTAAGCAGATCACGATCTTTCGCCTCATGATTTCGACATTACTCGATCTCGGCATTGGTTTGGTGCGGTTGGAAGCTGACTGATCGAACACACACACACACACACACACACGCGGCCGTGCTGCGTCAACCCTGTCAAGCAAATATTCTATGGAAAATCACACACACACACACATCACGCGCGACCTAGACCAGTAGCCGCTCGTTTGGGTAAATACGTACGGGGTGCCTTGGGCGATCGATCGATTTGCTTCATACCGGAGCATGTTGAAAACGAAGGGTCGTTAAAAAAGCTTTTGTTTTTTTAAATAAATACTTAACAGAATATTAACCTGCAACGGGCAGAAACTATTTCCCATACTCAATCAAATTTTAATTATTTTCTTTTTTTTACACAGTCAATTTCTTAAAAGGCACTCAAAGAGATACCTATAAAATGATAATAAATAGAACTTTTTTAAGTTGAACACATGTTGATATTGATCGAGTGAAGTTTACACTACAACAGAAGTACTTCTCATTCTATTGAACGGGATTAAAATTTCAATATTTTTTGCAGAAATCGAATTAAATCACCAAATTCCCCTCTCGTTACCTTAATTTAAATGCAAGAGCATGTAGGGTTCTTTCTGATCGATGAAAAATAGGATCCTCAATCCAACCTAGTCATAATTTTGGCAAATAAGTAACGAATCGAAGCTAAATACGGAAGGGAAATACTTCTTCACATTTATTGTTAGCAGTTTCCTTTAAATCTATACAAAACTGAATTGATTTAAAGAATGAATTACGCTCAAGTAAGACGTATGATTAAAAACTTCCTACAAACCCTTAGAAGCTTTAAAA
>JXWZ01004626.1:0-42205 GCA_000956215.1 Anopheles farauti No. 4 | reverse complement strand
GAAAAATCCCTTAACTGAAATAGGTTTTATGAACATGTTTATTCATTACGGATTGAGGTATTTTTTTCTATGGTAACTATGTTTTTTACAACATGTTTTAAATAAACAACAAAATAGTTTCGTTGTTTTGCCTAGCTGCTTCAAGCATACATGTGTTTAAAAATAATAATATATATGTTTTAAGCATCACGTCCAAATCGTTCCTTTGTTAAATGATTAAAAAAAAAAATAATAATAAAAAATTTCGATCTCAAAAACTGTGTTTTCTACAATACTAATTTAAGAAAATCTATCATTGAGAGGCTCGTTAATAAGTTTACGTAGGCCAGTTTATCTCAAATGTCTCAAATATCTTGAAAATATTGCTTTCAAGAATCGAATGCAGTGGCTCTGTTCCAAAATGATGACAACTCTTGAGAAATTTATTGACACATTAAAATACTCAAAAATCTAAATGTGTTGCAAAACTGTCGCACTGTTTCTTTGAAAATTGGTTCCGTTTAGTGTTTGTGGCTAAATGTTATGCTGGTTATTCGAATTGAGTGAACCTTATCCATTGTGTGTACTCATTCTAAACCTAGTAGCTAAACTGACTGATTCTGTTGAATGAACATACAGAGCTCCTCACCTGCTCACAACAGAAATGGCTCGATCAATGAACATGCTATGCAACCGCGATCAAAATAGTATGATGCAGCACACTTCAACGACCAGAAATCACTGAGTGAGATTTATTCTAACAGCAAAACAATTACAAAACAGAAACTATTTTACTGAACAGTTGTAGATAACACGCTTTACCAGGCTGATCTCCCGTCTTAAACCCACACCAAACCAAATGACTTGCCGGTTGTTTTCATCGGTTCGCTGTTTTTTTTTTTTACCCCCTTAACCATCCTCGCTCACTGCTCTTACCGCTCCATTTTACACTACGATTCATGCGAGCAGCTTTCATGAATGGGACCGGATCTGCTCGCGATCCCCATCGAACGGTGACGACGACATTGCGGCCGCGAAGAAGGTATAAAGCTTCGAATTCGATGACGAGAGTTTGACTGTGGACGGCAAAGGGCGTAGCGCATAGACAAACCTACGCAAAATCCCTCCCCGCCCGCCAACAATTGGGCCCGCATCCGCGTACGGTATCGGGTTAGATTTACGTCACTTGTGGTTTTGCTTTTGGCATGCATTCGCACTGCCGTGACGATACACGCCGACGGTCAGCCATTTGGTGTTGGACGTCATGAAATTTCATAACAACGAGTTTAATGTGATGAAATCGGCACGTTTCTATCATGAATGAAAGTGGACGTTTGCGAGGGTGGTGTGACCTGGTCAGCTGTTTGACATAATTCGTAGTTCGAATCGAAATCGAAACTGACCTTGATAATGAAATGACATATCGTGAGAAAAGACTTTAGACGTCCATACAAACTCCGTAAAAATGGTCCCTAAAATGATCCGTAAAACCGCGGTGAGTAATCACGCCGCCAGTAATTCAGGAGGTAATGTAATGTAATCTTTCCCAGCGTCACTATTTAATGCCACGAGAAAGAAAATTTCCGGTTGATTCATCCGGATCGAATAGGAAAAGGGAGGGGATGGCCATGACATGATGAATTTCTTTCATGTGCCTACGTGTTTATGTTGTTCTACATAAACTGTGCCAATTATGCGGATGTGGTTAGTCAGTAAGATGCCATCGTAATTGGGCTCGAAATTATTGGGCATTAGTATTGAGGATCGCTTATCAGCGTGTAAATTTTTGTGATTTTTATTTCATTAACAATTTAATAATACATACATTCACATTCACTTCGAATAGCAATGAAAAAGAAAACTCGAAACCAACCTATGCTTTTAATATATTTACGCTACGTAGAAGTTTTGCTTTGTTCTTCTTTCCAGCTATTCCGAATGATTTAACCAAAACCAAAGCCCAAACATTGGGCACAGAATCTTGATTCATGTTCAATTGCTTAAAATCGCCATGTCATGACCGTAAGTTAGAATTGGCCTGTAACGAAGCCACAGAAACACAATCGGTCTCCCATTTTCTGCCCCGATTCTTCTGTCGCGTCTGTATATGTTGTTGCAGCTTGTGAATGGAGCTAATAATAGGACATACTAAGCGAACAATTATGTTTGCAATAGTTTGAATTGTTTAAAAATTATTGGCAGCATATCCATAACGTGAATTTGCGATTACCTACCTCCATCATTTGGTCTCTATTATTACAATATTTGGAAATATGTAGACAGTATGGCAGTTATTGCCATCTCCCCATACTGTGATCACACGATATCCCACGAATTATAGAATATTTTACAATATATTATAAATATTTTGATTTTGTGCCGTATAAAACCAAATTGGGAAAATAATTGAAAAAAACGAAAAATTTCGAACTATGTTTTTTTTTCGTACAAAACGTATGTCTATTAATTTCAATAATCTGGTTGAATTAATTAAATTTAAATTAAATTAAATTTTACATACCGTATTATCAATCCAACGTGGATACAACACCACAGAAAGTATTAAGAACTAGCACTGTGTCTTTTATAGTGCCTAGTTCATCAGATCCATTTCAACGAGAGCATATTTGAGAAATGTGTTTTTGGAGACATTTCGTTTTACATTTTTAGAAAAGTTGTATTTTCCACTTGCTCTGTCTAATTCGTGATCTTCGTCTCGTTCATGGTTTAGTTCAATGTGTTTGTTGTATTTTTTTCACGACATTCGCTCGATAAACTCTCATCGAATCTTAATGGCAAAATCTATAGCATAAAGGATGTTTTATCGAACACGCCGACCGAACCAAACATTGTCATACTACAACGCAAGCGAACTGCAGGTGAATCATCCTATACAACCCCCAAAACCCGGTGGGCCAGTTTTCCAGCATCCTTTCACAGCGGATGCCATCGGAAAGCTAGACAAAGATCCGTGTGCAACGGGGCTGCGAAGGAATGGCCTCCGGGGTGTTTCCGGTCGACCGAGGCTGGAATGCGAAATATGTAACGAAAACAAGGCATGCACCACCGCAGGCCGAGCCTCCTCCGCCGTGTGTCACACTCATTGCCACGTCATCCTGCCGGGGCTTGAAAAAAAAAAAAAAAAACATCCCCAACCATCGTGTGCTAGCCAAAGTTCAAGACCAACACCATCGGATGGTGGTGAGCTTTTCGACTCTTGAGCAATTTGAAAGCTTTCCGGTGCAACATATCATGCGAAACAGCACTATCGGCGATGGTACGCACCGGGTGCGTGCAGGCTTAAGCGGTGCGTCTTAAACGACTGCAACCCCCTGTTTACAGCGTGCGATGATTCATGATTACCCACCCATGGCTCCCGTCCTCCAAAAAACCCCCCCGCCACTCTCAGCTCGGGGGGTGCGACACGACGGACGCTGGATCCGTCATCTTTCACCAACGCAACTATGGGCGCTATTTGCAACAGGTGTTTGGCCAAAAAAGTGGTGGGGCGTTTGAAACAAAAACCAGCAACGATTTTCTGCTACAAACTCGCGTCGTTCACCACGATTCCAGTGGAGACTAATGTTAGGACTTTTCATTTTTAATGTTTTTCTTTTTTTTTTTCATTTTGTTTATTATTTTCGTGCTTGCCTCAAGGGATACGTAACAGCTTCTACAAAATACAAAGTTAGCATTCTTTATACTAAGGGATATAAAAAGGAGAAATAAGGAGGATACGCAAAGAAAAAGGATCACGATAGCAGGAGAAGGAGACGTTGTGGTCAAATAGATCACTTGACAGATTAAATTCCGATAGCGCGCACAATCAAGGGTCCGACATTGAAAACCGCGTGCGACACAGGGGAATGGAGAAAGGACGACGGAACGGGATATAGAAGGGAAGAGCATCCAAAAGGGTGGAGTAGTTTACATTGGATATAAGGATATTGGACATAAATAATTTGCGGGCAAGACTATGACCATCATTTATGCGAACAAGGCTCAACAATTGGCAACGTAATGGATAAGGAGGTAAAGCTATGCTGTGGTCGCTTAGGAAGCGCATGATGGCGAGACGTGTATTCTTCCGTTGCACCCTCTCCAATCTATCCATAGCGGTGACACGTGAAGGAGACTCATCCACGCACGATATAGCGCCACTAGACACAGTGGGTCGCGGATATCGGACTCCATGCGAAAAATTAGGCCTAGCATACTATTGGTCCGCTCTAGGACCGAATTGAGATGATGCTCAAATGACAAATTATCGTCAAGCCACACCCTGAGGTCTTTAACCAAAGTCTGTTTTTCTGCAGAACGGCCAAACGAGACTGTTAACGGAAACGATTTGCAACCGAAAGCATCTTAAATCGCCATAGAGTGCCATTTAATCGCTGGCACTACAACGAAAGAACGTTGATACACAACGATAAAGGTAGTGCTCTCTAATGGCTCTCTAATTCCGTCCGGTCCGTGATGCCAGACAGAATTTTTGTTTTTCCAATAATGGAGGTGACCGTTGGTGCCGCGCAGATCTTTTGAACAATACCAACCATGTCTTCCCGTTGCATCTGCTTGGCCCCGTGGTTGTGTAGGTTTGTGCGTAAATCACACTGCTAAATTCTAGCGAATTCAGTAGACGCTGCGCAATAGTGAGGCGAGTTTAAAATTCCCAGTGGCTAGTCATTTTATCGATTGAAAAGTAAATCAATCAAATATAGATACTGTTGAGCCTGGCGACCCGTCTTCACCCGTCTTTGGAACGGATATTAAACTATAGGGAGTGTGAATCCCCCGTACCAGACCAGACGACGTCGCGAAACGAGCCTAGTTATGCTATATTATTGACATGTTTTTCTCATGGCAAGGGCCAGTTATCATTTCCTCGAACGCTATCTTGCTTCATATTTGATCTTATCTTGGCCACACATCGGTACAATGTCAAAAAAAAATCGGGAACGATTCTTCAAATGGCTTCTCAGTGTTAGCTTACATGTTGTGCATGATAAAAGTTGGTTGTTTTGTCACGAGCAGTGTCGATCATCGAAAGAGGTCCGTGGTAGATGAAGGAATTTGCTTATCTTCGTACACTTTCTCCCACTTGACCTGTTACTGTTACATGAAGAGATGAATTATTCTCCCAGCGCAAAGCTCGTTGTTTAAGGGTTTTTTTCGTTGGAACGTGTGTTCGTAAAACTGATAGGGATATTCTCAGGGATATCGAGCTTATTTTATTTCATACAGCAGCTTCTAGCTGAAGACGGACATTTTTACAAACGTTTTGAAATATGGGACTCTTCAGATATACTTCGTACAAAGTTCCACCAAAATCACTGTCATATTTGACGCATTTTATTTGATCAAAAATTAATTTCCAGCAATAATAACTTTGAGAACAGTAGGCCAAGTATTAGAAGAAAAACAACATCGTGACGAACATTTCCACCAGGGTGTGCTTGAGGATTAACAATGCTTATTTGGCCCCACATATTTCACTGGTGGCTTTAGAGTGAAGTTTTTTGGGAGAAATGCTCTAAGAACATAACACATTTGACCAATATCCCGTTATACTGTTAGAAAACAAACCACAATTTACTAAAACATGTCCTGAAAGTAACTACACGATAACTTAGTATCAAGATAACTTAGTGTGCTTCAAAAAAGTCGCTGAACTCAGTATCTGGCGTTAATGGGCAATAAAGGGCATTCTCACGAATCTTCTTCAATGGTCCTGTCCCCTTATTGCTGTTGGAAACCTATGCTCTGCTCGTTAGCAGAGAAGCGAAAAATCTTGTTTTCTAAAAATAGCCCCATGTGATGAAAAAAAAAAAACTTTATCCTAAAAACTATTGATCGAACAGGCACGAACAAGGCCATCCGGCATCTGTGTGGCGTGGCATCAGTGATAATGTACGGTATCATGCCGGAACGTTGTTTTAGTGAAGAACCTGCGCGGGAACCCTTTCGCAACGGAAAACTGGTTCGTAGCGAAATAAGGTGGGTGCGCATTTTGGCCATCCAAAGCCACCACATCCGCTCACGGTGCAACCACCCCGAAAGTAGCGGTCGTCACCACGGTGCCGATCATGTTTAGTTTATCGTTCTCAGTTCCTCTCGCTCGAACGTGCGCGTCACGGACTGGAAACCTACCACCACCTCGTGTACGGCAACCTTCAAAGCTCCTCCATGCCCGAAAAAAAAAGCACACGCCCCGAAGACGGTGTGTGCGTGCCGTGCCGCGCGGGGTCACCCGTCCACACTGACGCGCGTAAAGCTCTCGTCGCACGAAGACACCACCAACCGATCGCTACCTTTCGTGTGCTGCTGGAAGCCCGACCCGAACGGATCGGTTCGTGTCAATTCTTGCTCATCTTGCACTGGGACGGCGGTGCCCGCTGGAGAGTGCGTGGTGAACGCGATACAACGATGACGCACCACACATACGGCTCGGAAAACGCACCGCGGACGACGCTTGTGCTTAGGTTGTGCACGGTCATCCGACGGCTCGCTCAGTCCGCATCGACTGGAACGACGCAACGGATGTGTACCGAACGAGCTCGAGAATCCTTCGGCAGGATTCGAAGTTTTCGCGCATGTTGAACGCCTCGCGACGCCACCGACAGCGCAACGAAAGTGAAACGAACGTATTGAAACAGTGAAGCGTTTGAACTCTGCTGCTTGTTGTTGGAATCTAAACGAACCTATAAAACAAAACAAAAAAAGGAAAGAAAAAAAAAACGATTGGACATGACGTCCTCGAAACGGTGCGTGCTGCTGCTAGCAATTCTGGTGTGCCTTAGCGTCTCGTTCAACCTTCTGCCGGTGGTCGGTGCAATTGTGGGTGGTGAAAGTACGGTGGACAGTGAGTTTCCGCATATGGCCGCCCTGGGACGACGTTGCACCGAATCCTCCGCCGGCGTCGGTGGTGCTTGCGACGATGGTTACGAATGGTTCTGCGGCGGATCACTGATTGCGGACAGGTTCGTCCTGACAGCGGCACACTGTGCCCACAGCGGTATGCTCCATCCGCCGGAGGTGGTGCGAGTGGGTGTGCGCGATCTGCGACGCACGGTTCCCGGTCAGGACTTTACCGTGCGCACCATCGTACAGCATCCGAATTACGGACGCTTCCTTTCGTACAACGATATAGCACTGATCGAGCTGGATCGCCCTGTGACCAGGTCGCAGCCCGCCTGCTTATGGGCGGGGGAACCGATCCCACCGGATATGCCACTGATCGCGACCGGCTGGGGTAAAGTTGGCCACTGTAAGTATCATTGTCACCGGTGGGAAGAGAAAAGTGTTTGTCATGCCGCAGTTCGTCGTGTTTCGGCCGTCGTTTTTCCGTAATCCGCAGCAATTGCGAGTTATTCGGGAAGGACTCCCTCGGTAAAGCCTTCTTTGAGATGGCCATCGAAAAATCAAAACCAACACAAAAGAAGCTTTTTGACCCCTTTTTCTGAACAAGGAAGTTTGCCTACGTGCCAAAATTTCAGCTTTGCGTTTAATTTCCATCCAAACCAGTTCCCAACTCCGCACGGTCCACCGTTCGTTCGATTGTGACGACAATTTCCATCACCGACACATCTACATACGCACCGGGCACGCAACAAAACGTGTTGATATCTTCGTTTAAATACTACAAATTCTTTGCAGAATTTGCGTGTCTGTTCTGATCGAGTCTTTTTTTTATTTTACAATTTTTTTTAAATGTTATGTTTTATGCGCAACAAAGTACACACGGCTCCTATCCCTTCGATCGTGGTTGCTTAGATGAGATGTTTATTTGTGTGTGTTTCTTAGAGTTTTTGTATATTAATCACTTTCAAAATCTATCAATTAATCTTTTGTGATCTCTCTCCCTCTCTCTGCCTCTCACACACACTCTATACTTGCAGTTGAGGCACCGTCCACGGTACTGCAACGCGTTCAGATTCCGATCATCCCGAATGAAAAGTGCAACCAACTGCTCTACCGCAGCCGCCGCATTCGGTACGGCGTACTACCGAGCCAGCTGTGCGCCGGAGATCTGGCCGGGGGTAAGGATACGTGTGAGGGAGACTCAGGCGGTCCACTTCAACTGCTGCCGGCGTTCCAGCCATCCTCGGTGGGATTGATGGGCAGATCCTGTCGCTACTATGTCGTCGGCATCACGTCACACGGTGGTGTGTGCGGCACGGTCAACAGGCCCGGACTCTATACGCGCGTATCGTACTTTATCGACTGGATCAGGCAGGTGCTGGAAGCAACACGCTGAACTGAACGGATCAGCAACAACCCACTAATTAAAGTGCCAAAGAAATTTACCGACGTCTTGCCAAAATCAGCCATTTTCCTCTTGCCAGGCTTACTAGTGTAGTGGAGAAGGCATGGTGGAGTTGTTCCTTACGGTAGGAGTGAATCACACATGCGCAATGCTTGAGCCGGACAGCATCGCATCGCAGCTAACCGGTGCATTATGTTAAAATACGGCTACTAGAGTTTAGCGATCAAAACTACCATTCGTTCGTTCGTCATTTGTCAACTTCCTTACAGTGTCTTGGCGTCCTTCATAGCACGATCGTGAAGGTTTCAAGAACAGTCCTGATTCGACCATGAGCATTTGTTTTACGATATTTATTGCTTTCGAAAAGGTTTTTTTTTACAAAAGCTCTTGGAAATCTCAGCAGACTCATGCTACAACAAATCATGACATTTACGTACTTCAGATATTATTAGAAATAGTTTTTTTTGCAAATTTTAAGAACGACTTAGTGTGAAAAAATAGAGCAAAACACTACTTTTGTAACTTTTATAACGATTGGTAAACTATTTACCGCGTATGTGTGTAATATGGCGAAATATATATAAGTATGTATGGTATTGCAATGAATATTCCAGAGTGTTCGGAATCACCGCTCAATACGTAATAGGTGAGTCATGTTGCGTTTGGGTTGCGAGTGGTGTGCATGCATGAACAGCTGTGCAGCAGGCTAGAGCACAGCGTCTCAGGTAGGAAATGACGTCTAAAAAATTACCAATCATCCGGAGGTTGACATTGAGCTTGCCAGGATACAAGACTCCATTATATTACGCGTTTGTTAAAGAATATAAATATCAAAAAGTGTTTTATATACATTGTAAAACATTCCATAAAAAGTACTTAAATAGAGGACTCATTCTCATATTCCTATATGATTGTGCTCCCAATGTATAACATTGGTTCGAATTATTGAATATTTGTTAAGATATGAGAAACAACTTTAATTTTATACTGAGTGGTGCATTCTCTACTGTGCCTTTAAAAAGCAAATAAACCACGAAATGAACGAAATGCAGACTTTGAATATTTATATTTGTAAGTCCGTCCGGTGAAGACTTTTTTGTACATCTTTTTATAAACCATTAAAATAAAAATAATATGTAATCCATCCTTTAGGAATTTATCAATATCCATCAGTGTTTTTAATTTCTATGGGTTAAGAAGAGGTAGAGGGAAGCATGTCGGATAATCAACGGAATATTATAATTATATGGCGTGAGACACGTTAGGTCTATAAGAAAATTGTGGAATCGCAGCATCCGCAAAGAATCCTACAAAGGAACATGGTATAGACATGGTAGGTCAGAGAACTATCATTGAAAATTAGCACCTATGCATAAATTATTTATAGTTAAACCGCACATTTTAAATTTTATTAAAAATCATACGTTGTAAAACCGTGTTGGGAAAAAAATTGTACTTTCCTATCGTGATACTTATAAATCTCACCGTTTTGGTTTCCATTCCAAATGGAGTTTATTCCACAATGCATTTTAAATTTGAATTCAAAGGACATCAAAAAACATTGCCTCGACGATGTTTTGCAAATAGCATAATGTTGGGCGCAATAATCGTCATCCATTGATGATGATAAGTGATGATGTTTCGGCAACATTAAAAAAATTAAAGAAATCTCTAACGAGAAGTGATCGAAATCATAAGAGTAAAAAAGTCCTTAAATCAGTAAGCAAACGCACAAATTATCCTTTGTAATTTACTATGCAATCTAGTGGTCATTGCTTAAGGTTGAAGATTAAATTTAGTAGAGAATGGATGAATAAAATTTCAAAGCAAACTTACCTTCCATAACACCTGAACCATTCGAACAAACTATTCGCATCCTGTGTGGTCCCCAAATGATACTCATTCAATTTGCAGCATAGAAACAAAATAAATTACCTGTTTCCAATGCCCTGCGCCGTTCGTCCTTCGCGCACACAACGCTCTCAATATCAACGACGTTAGGGGAGTGCGTATGTGTGTGTGTTGTGTTTTTGTTTTGTTGTCAAATTGCGCTTGGCACACGGAGGAGAATCGCTGTAGTGATTGTTGTTGACGAAAAGTGGACCAACCGAATCCATCTCTTCCCGTGTCCCGACCAGCACTGGTCAGTACGGTTTGTGTCTCCGCGATGCAGATCATCTCCCATCGGTTCACATGTTGATATTGAACTTTCTCTACTTAAAATAGAACGTAGCAGTGGTGTTGGATGTTGGGGGCGGTTTTCAAAACCCACGACGACATCTGCAACATCCGTCACAGCCAGCTGCGTCGCGTTACACGGCAGGGACGATGTTCTGCACTGCCTGCATCGACCTCAGTAAAGGGAGCCATTCATAGGTGCACGTTTCGGTAGATTACTAGACGGTTCTTAAAAAGCGCGGTTCGTGTCTTTACATTCGGTGCAAAACGGCGCAGAATAACCGATCAGAAATCCCGTCCAGGGTGAGGATGTTTTCCAGCAGCGGACGGCTGCTGAAGCGGCTCGCCGTGCTAGATTTCGATCACACGGTCTGCGAACACAACACGGACATCGTGGTACGGGATCTGCTCGGACCGGGAGGCGTTCCGCCGGATGTTCAAAGCATCCTGCGGTCCTGTGGTTGGATTCCGTACATGCAACGCATTTTCCGGCTGCTTCACCAAAACGGCTTCACACCGATGGACATCGCATCGGCGATACGCGGCATTCCGGAGGTACCGGGCATGAAAGCTTGCATCGCCAATCTCGTACGCCACGGGTTTCATGTGATCATTATCAGTGATTCCAACTCGGAGTTTATTCGGCTGTGGAATGACTTCAACGACATCGGGCCGTACATACACACCGTGTTCACGAATCCGGCTCGGTTCGATGGAAACGGCCTTCTAGAACTACGACCGTATCACTTCCAGACGGAGTGTACGCTCAGTTCGAAGAACCTCTGCAAGGGTAAGATTCTAACCGAGTTTTTGCGCCGTCAGCACGACGAACGGCAGGTGGAGTACGAGAAGGTATTCTACGCCGGAGACGGCAAAAACGATGTCTGTCCAATGTTGCGCCTAGGCAGCAATGGTTATGCGTGTGCTCGGCGCGGTTTTACATGCCACGACGCGCTGCAGAGCGCAATCGGTAAGCTGGAACAGCCGTACCTCGCCAAAGTGTTACAGTGGACGGATGGGCACGAGCTAAGTGACCTCATATGGACTGAACTGGAGGACTGAATTATATCGTACTATTCGTACCGTTTTACATTACACGAATGCTATTGCATCGGTTCGGCAATGACGTTTTATGGTCGGCATTTGTTTTTTTTTTTTGCAATAAGATTAGTAAAGTGCAAATAAATTGTGTTAATGGTTTTAATGTAATGAAACGATTTTATCTCGAATAAAAATAAGGATATTGAAATCAGCTGAGTTAATGGATCATCGAAAGAAGGTGACAATAGGGGGAGCTTTGTTTACAATTTGGAACGAGAAATGTCAAACGACGCAATGTTTACAATATATTTTTCACATAAGTTTTCGACTGCAACAGCAAAGGCACGATGTCGACGGCGGCCAAATTAACTTTCCTTTCCGCTTGTATAGCTAGTGGGGGGCTGATCGCATATGTCCACTACAGCCAGGCAGCCGACCGGTAGGTACTACAAAAAAAAAAAAACTATCTATGTTCTCAACTTATCACCCACTTTGTTCTCTTTCACAGTGAACGACTACACGAGGGTGTACGGCGAGATGTGGAAAGGCAGCGATTGAAACAACTAGCTTCGGTTGTTGGACCGGATGTTCCGATTGGCAGTGGGAGTGAGAGATTACAACCAAACGAAGCATAGAAACGATAAATTGTACAGTGCATGAAGCAAACCCTATTGTAGTAAGGATCAATTAAACCAAGTCTGGTAGTCAATGGAATCACGTTGAGTTAAGAAGAAACAGCAGGTACAACTCGGATTCGAGTTAATTCTGTAATTTATTATCACTTCATTTTTTTAAACACGTGTCGTGCTGAAAAAAAGGTTTCCAGCTTAAGGGAAAATCAGAGTCGCAGTCAAAAAAAAACGGTTGGTACTATTCTAATTATTCATCGATACTCTAGTAACAAAATGCGTTTCTTATCTTAGTGCGATAAAACGATTTCCTAATGAAGAAGTGTAAATTAATGTCGAATCAAACAAACAAATGGAAAGTGCTCTAAAGGTAAATGGTATTGGAACGAACTCGATGGTGAATTAATGAAAACAAAAAACAAAGAATGTGCCGTTCTAGCTCTGTCGCTACAGTTAGATATACTCCTGAAGCATATTGGAAGTAGTAAGGGCAGGCAGCTTATTTTTTTCGATCTCCTGTTGATGTTCGTTTTGGTGCACCGGCCAGTGCTGCGTCTGACAGTCTCGTGAGCAGTAATACATGTTCCAACAGCAGCGCATCCAGGCTTCCTTTTCGCACACACGACACTACCATCGAAAGAAGATAGGAAAATGCAGCGATTAATTTTCAAATGCCTACCAATACCGGCAGCGCATCGACTAACTTACCCACAGTTTCTTCTTGATATCACTAATTTCCTGATTGTGCTGTTTATTCAACCAATCGAACCGACGATTGTACCGTTCCTCGTTATCCTGCAATATTTTCAGTGCAATATCTTTCAGATCCTTCGCATCGCTTACCTGCTGAAACAGAGCTTTTAGCTGGAAGGAGGAGAGTGGTAGAAATGGCTTGATAAAATTACATTTTTACCAAAATCACGGGAAAGAGAAGTCAAGCAGGGTCACGATTGGATACGTACACGATTAGCATCTTGGTGTTGCGAGAACCGAAGCATCTGGTTTTGCTTCGTGCGTGGTGAGCAGGAGGAATTGGATGCCAACATATCGCTCTCTAGGGTATTGTAGTTTCCGTTTAGTGTGTTATTATTGTGCTGCAGGTGTTGCTGTGGTGTTGTTTTCTTTCCCGCCAACGCACTAAAACTACTTTCTAGTGAATTACGAGAGCGTGTTTTCTTCGCCGGAGTTGTTTTCTCGTTCACCAATGTTTCGCGTCGCTTTGCACGAGTTAATATTTCTCTTCCCTTTGTGTTTGTCTCCATTGGTGTAGAGGGATAGCTGTAAATGTAGATTACATCGTAACAACCATTTTCAGTGCAGTTGGTTTTTAAAACATATATACCTAATTTCTTCGTCAGTTACAGTTTGATTGTTTTGGAACTGACGCTTGCTTTGGCTGCTGCGTTTGCTTCTTTTTGTTCCGTCCGTCCTCCCAAAATCGGCAGATGGTTCGCGGTGCAGTTGAGCGATGCTTAAGTTGGTCCCACCGACGGGTGTATTCAGTGCAGCCGGCTCCGATTCCACACCGAACGCGTAATGGTCCCTGGACCCATCGATCAACGACTGATGCTTTAGCATTTCTTCCATTGCTAGCTGGAAACCACGTTGCTTCGTGTTTACGCGCAGTTCTCGAACATCCGTATCGATCGGTTTGACACAGCTGGCGTCGATAATAGCGCGTAGATGCTTGTCGCCGAAGAAACGCACATCGTACTTGTTGTTCAGGACACGAATCACCTTGGCTGGCCAGTATTGGTAACTTTTCTGTTTGGCGTATACCAGCTCGTGCCGGGTACGACATGGGCGTGCAAACCATCCGGCTTCCGCCTTCTCGTTCGAATGGCGAAAGCAGTCAGGACAGCGTCGTATTTCATACAAATCGTAGACGCAATCCGCTACCAGATACATTACGGCACTGTAGTCAAACGAGGATGCTAAACGAGAACACAAAAAAACACACAATCAACAGGGACAGGAAATCGACGAGCTGTCAGCTTGATGTCGTACCTCCATGAATGATGGCCACATTATGTGCGATGTCCAGCAGATCTACATGAAACTCTTCCAGTGACTGGTACTGATCTTCTTCAATTTTTTTACGTATGAAAGCGATCGTTTTGGGCGTTCTTAGAAGCATCCTTTTGCAAATTTCTATAGTTTTACTCTCCAGCGTCAACGACTGTGGAGGTTTTCCTTTACCAAGCTTCGAGGTGGAGTATGTATCCTCTGGAACCTGGCGAGTGATAGTGAAATGTAAAATCTTTTCTTCGAACTTCATAACCGCATTATAACTTACCCATGATTTGTACTGCTTGATAATAAAATTCAGCAAATAATTAAGCTCGTGCTGTCCAACGTTCGGTGGTGCATTGTTGGTGCTATCTTTGAACAATCGGCATACATAGCAGTATCGTTTCAGTGCGGCATCATCACGAACTTGAGCGATTGTGTCATCGACTGTATTTGCCGATTCCTCCGGTTTGACCGTCTGTGTGCTGTTACTTTTCTCCCGCCGTCTGTCTGGTGGCCGTATCATACACACAAACATGGCCTCGTCCGATACAATTCCCTCCTTAACATCCAGCTCGAGTTTAACATCCTCACCAACAAGACATTCCTCCGATGTACTTTCGTGTTTTACTTGCTGTTGGTTCAAGTACAACTCGCCGGGCTGAGGAACGCAATCGAAACCAACTGCTATCACCTCGGGCAGTGAATCCTCCGCGTGGGTACCATTGGTGGGTGAGGTATCGCGGGCGGACGAAACATTGCTCTCTTCGGTGAGCGTCTCGGGAGAAATGCTAGTGTTGTGTCGGATACTGCTAACACGCGGGTTGAAGGCGGACGTTGGTATGCGCTTCTGCTTCGAGACGAACTGTTCCAGCTCGAGCTGCTTGTCTTCGAGCGATTTTACGCAGTGTTCGTGAAAACTTCTCACACAGCCATCACATTTCAGTAGTTCTCCAGTCATATGGCATTCGAAACAGCATTTGTCTGGCTGATTTTCGGAAAAGACGAACGTTTGCCACTGTGGGCATGTGTACACGGTGGATTTTTGCTTACCACGTTGCTTGGTTTGTGCGTTTTTGGCCAGCAAACCATCATCCAGCGCTGTTTGTATATACTGTTCGGCTTCGTCTGTGAAGTACAATAAAATTTAGTATATCAAACAATGTGTTTTGATGTTATGTATACCACAAAAAAAACATAACCTACCAATACTGGCTAAAGTTAACGATTTTGTTAATTGCTTTGCCAGTCTAGTGTGCTCAATTTCTTCGTTTGCCGTGCAACTTATGATGTTCCATATCGATATTATTACATCACAGGGCGTTTTTTGCGACAATATACTGGCCATTTTTGATGGGAAACTTGCTGAACGAATAGTATCATAAGCGCAAATCCAATGTTTTTATTTATTTATTTGACAGCACTAGAGAAATCTAATAAGATTGAGAAAAAAACACACACAACGTCAAAAGCTTGTCAGTAATATAAATATAGTATTTCACCACCTAGGCCACATGATGAAAACGGATTCTTTTTAAATTGTTCTGTATAACCGTCGCGCTGTGTTGTTTACGGCATGAAATGATTTGAAGACAAACATTTAAAAATATGCAATATACCGTGATTTTATTTGATTACTCTTGTTCTTCGACCTCAGCAACGCACAGTTTGTGATCATAGAAAGAGCATGTTGCTATAACGCGTTTACTGCGATGTAAATTTAATCCCACATGTTGCCAGTCGCATCCATAGCATATACTTTCGTGCTCGCCGTACTCGCCCACTAGTTCGAAAGTGTCGTCTGGTAAGAGCTGAACAACGCTAAAGTTATGGTACATGCAAGCGCACAGTATCCTATCTGGCTCTTCGAGTGGATTCGACCGTAGCCGCCATACACCGCCCTGCAGTGCTAGTTCGGAAATGCTCCCCTTGAGCTGTCGTTCATCGAAAAGGCGTATGTTTTCATCATAGCTTCCGGTGAGTAGAACGTGTTCGCGGTGTGCGAAAGACAGCAGTGAGGTAACGCCCGCCGAATGGCTCTTATTTTTACATCTCGTGACCGGTTCCGTCGAGCAGCGTATGTCGTGCATGCACAACATACAATCATCGCCTCCTACGGATGTAATGAAACTAAGAATGTAACTATTCGTATCAGACTGCTTCCTTTAACTTACCACTGAAGATTACATTTTCGTTGTGACGGTTAAATGCACAGGTCCACGCTTCGAAACCGTGCCCCTTCCAGCTGTGTACGCTTTGGAGATCGCTTTCAAACGTGAAAAGCTCCACATACCCGTGGGAATCGCTTACAACCAATCGCTTTCCATCTGAACTCCAATCTAGTGCCAACGCCAAGAGGTTTCGTTCGTCGGTTTCATCACCAAGAAGGGCACGCGTTGCTTGATGTTTGAGTATGGGTTCTTGACCGGTGAATTCTTCCAGGCCGTAGACTGCTACTGTCCCATCAGCGCCGGCTACCGCAAGGCGGTTTTTTAAGGATGGATTCCACTTTTGATCCAAAACTGCCGATCGTTCTACTGTTTGCAGTAAGTTTAGAGGATTGCCTTCTGTTTTACCATCAAAGTGATGCAGCAAAATACGTCCCTTTCGTTTTGCGGATGTCAAATTCTCGTCCCTCTCGAGTTCGTAGGTACCGCACACGAACATTTGTTCCCATCCCTCATGCGGACACCATTCCACAGAATCGGCCGGCTGCACAGTGTCGTATGAGGCGATGGTTTTAATGTTTAATTTGCCCATGGCTAGGTTTATCTTTGCTGGATTGTGCTATACTGCGAGAAAAAAGTTGTACAAACCATTAAAAACATTTGCTGTAATTTCGTCATTGCGTGTATTACGAATCTCGATAAGCAAATGTATTTTTCCGTGAACGAATTCGATGACTTACCATACAATGTGTAATATATATCTACTGAAAACGTGTAGATAACCAATACTCGGAAATAGTAAAGAAAAAAGTGTTCTTAAAATATGCACAAAAATAGAATATTTTAAAGAAATATTTGACAGAGCTATGTTTTTATTTACATTTTCTGTTCAATGTACAAGCAAGTTATACCTGTGAGTTTGGTTCTAATCATGCGATTGCATTTAATTCCGAAATAGGAAGTTACAGTTCGGATAGATACATCTTACTTACGAATTGTTTAGATCTGATACACTACGCATCCTGTAGGGTTAGGAATATGTTTAAAATATTATCCATAATTTCACCCCTCACCTTTTCTACTGTGTTCCAGTATATTATATTACAAAGCCTGATTAAGCTAGCCATTATAACGGGTTCGGAAAATGCAAGAGGGAAACAATGGTAGCAACCATACCTTTACATATTATTTTATTATATTTTTTTCTTATAACGAAATGACTAGGATAATTGATTTACTTCGAACGCAAAACTATTGCTTGACTTAACTTCAAAAAAGTATAATGGAAAAGAGATTTTACGGATAATATGTTGTTCTGACCGTTTGCTTCGCCAAGGATATCATATGCTGGCATGATCTTCGTGTGGAATGAACGAATCATTACTTAATGAACTATCGGTTTCGCTTGTCGGGATCGGGAAAGGATTACGCAAAGCATGGCTTAAAATAGTTAAATCAGATGGTGATCGGCATGCTTGACGTGCCTTAAACTAACTAAAATTAAGAGCATGTACGCTTCCCAGCTTAAATTATGCTACCGGGTGTAGCTGTTCTACGACGAGACGAACAAATCACGGCAGATTTCTGGAACTATCCTTAACCTATTTACCCTTGTACTCTGCCTGCGTCGGATGCACCGCTCCGGCCGTGGGCGAGAATGTGTAGGGAAGTATGTGAAACTTGTACAGATCGGGTTGCATGATGTGATGATGTCCACCCGGTTGGCTATTGCTAGTTAAAAATTCAGGCGGTTTCAGGTCGGCCCCGTTAAAGGGGATGTGTGGTGTAGCGTACAGTTGCTCGGGCAGTTGCAGCATCTGGCCGGGCTTGAGAGGTGATATTAGCTTGATATCCTTTACATTAACCGGTGACGCGAGCGACACGAGAGACGTTTGGTTGTGATCCAGATTGTACGACGCGTTTGCCGTAGTATGACTGAAACCACCTGTCACCGATGCCGACGGATCGCCTGGAGTGGACGGTACGCTCAGACTGGACGAGCTGGCATTGCTGCTCGAAGAATTGCAGGTTGTTGAAAATCCCAGTTTACCGATGGTTGCCACTGCGCTACGTTTCTGGCGGGCGTACTCGGCCTTTTTGCGCTTCCGTTCGATCCACTGTTCGGGCGATTCGTTCAGCAGCCGTTGCTTCGCTTTAGCCGCATTTTTCGCTAACCGAATGGCGCGCTGTTCAGGTGTTTCATTCGCGCGCGCAATACGCATTCGCTCTGCCAGCTTGGCCAACCTGATAGCTCGCTGTTCGGGTGTTTCCATCGCTCGTCGGAGTCGTTCGCGTGCCGCACTACGGGCCCGCCGTATGCTGCGCTCGATTTCAGTCTCATTTTGTCGTCGCAGCCGATTGCGCTCCGCATTTTTCGCCAGACGGATCTGGTACTCGTCGCTCGATTTACATTCTTCGTTTCGTTGCATTCGTCTTAGATATTCTTCCTGCGTTTCAGCGGCACGTTTCTTGCGCATTCGCTCCGCGTTCTGTGCCATGCGTTTGCGATACTCGTCCTCCGACTCAGCTGCCCGCTTCTGGCGCATTCGTTCCGCGTTCCGGGCTAGACGCTTGTCGCGGGCTTCTGGACTCTCGTGCAGAAATCGTCGCTGGCTTTTGCTTAAGCTATGAAGCGTTTCCAGACGCGTTTCGGTACCGTGTCCGGACGGGTGCGGAACTACGGTTTGTATTGCTTGCGGGTGTGCTGTGACAACGGCAGCCGAAGTTGTTGCTGCTGTGTACGGGACCACAATTTCTTGCTTAATGTCATTATAGTATGGATTGATCTGAAAAAATCCATTCATATTTGTCCTTGCAATGCTGTATTTACATGCCTGCCTGCCGTACACGATGCACCAAGCCTTTCTGCGCGTGTTATTTCTACTCAAAGCTTATTATGTTCCGTACGAAAACTTTGTTAAAACATCTTAACTTTCACGGTAGCCGATATACAAAACAACTTTTGGTTACAGAACAATTCCATTTTTAGACAACAGTGTTTGACACATGTGCATCGGGTTTATATGCGTGTCTTCAAAGATTAGACGCGATCTGTAATGCTACAGTGCTTTGCAAATTTAAGTTGTAGTACTTTATCATGAACTCTTCAATCTTCTAGGTATAATAAAAGGTGGGGGAATAAATAGAGTAACGGATACCAAAAGCATTACAAAATGAACAAAATAAATCATCATCATGGCATAAGACAAGGAAAATGATGACAAATATTTTATTTTGCCAAGGGAATTGATATCACTCGGTTTTAATCATACGTTTATTTTGGATAATTACATACTGAACGACCAAGTTGCAGGGTTTATAACACAAGGAATCTTCTCACGTAAGGAATCTTCTCACATGTTGTAAAGTTTATCATTCTTTTTTTTAGTAAAAGAACGAACAACTTTTACAGAGAAAGAAAGATTGCATATAAGCCGATTGGTTGCAGCTGGTGGAGTAGAATTTGCATCGAAACGAAAATTGATTTGGAATTGCAAAGTATAAACTAAATATACATCTCTTAAATACGCTACCCTACAGTAAGGTCTTCGACGTAGAAAGGGGCATGATAAGAAAACGTTTGAATAAGATGGATACGCGGTTGCAGTGACTTCTAAATGGCTAAATGATAATAATCCCACCGACATCAAGCGTTTGATGTATACTGGTTGTTGTGCACCCGACCTAGTCGCATACCCAACGCTCGGACGCAACTAGTATACGGCGCTTAGATGTATGCAGACCGCACATCACCATGCAGCTAGCGCCGTCTTATGATGAAAATTTGGAACTATCGTAGTATAGAAGTGAGTGTGATAGTTTGATATTGTCAAGGAAGTTGCACTAAGTAATTTCAGTGAGCGATCGGTAGTGCGACACATCATTGTTCGACTACTATCGCAAGGAAACGTAAAAAAATCAGAAAATCGAATAAGAATTCTAAGTGTTCGAAATTTTTAGATTTAATAATTCGGGAAGAAGTACACGGATATTTTTGGCCTTTTCCACTGCTTCCCCCAATATCTGATCTGTTAGCCTGTCCATCGATAGGAGCTTGGTTCTTCCACCCCTCCCTGTTCCCTTCTTTAAATTAGGAACATTTGGGCTGGTTGTACCAGTCCTTCCCGGCTCTTGCGGCATAGGTTCCCGATTGCGAGGAAATACTAGCAAAGAGATTTCAGGAAGCCTGGTACTTCAGCCGGCGAACCGGAGTATCCATCCATTACGCATCCCAGCCCTCAACGCTGGACACAAACTGGCCCGGAGCGCCATTCTTACATCCCAGTGAACACAACAACCCGATTCCTGAGAATCGGAAGAATTTGCTGCGGAGAGAGTTGGCCATACACCTTCGCGTGGTCCGCTCCGCAACACTGGTGTTTCACTTGTTTTTGTATGCACTAGACGATTCCAAGTTGCTGTGCGTGGTGCTCGACGCGGTGGTCGTTGTCGTCGTGGTCGTCGTCGGGAACGGGTACGGTAATATGTGAAGCTTGTAGAGGTTGCTGGGACAGTTGGGATCCGATTGCATGACTAAGTGTTGGCCGTTCAACAGTTCGTGGGGTTTGAAATCGCCACCACCAAACAGTACCTGGGGCGTGGCGTAGATTTGTTCTCCTTGCAGCTGCAACACTCCGGCGGATGTGGTCGATCCTTTCTGCTTGCTGCCGTATTTCGTGCTCGACGCGAACGATGACGCGGCCGTAGTGCTGCTCGTTGGTTGTGGACCGGATGTATGAAGAAGTGTCTCCGGTAGGGTGGTTGGCGCATGGCCAGGGAAGCTGGTCGATGTGTTGTGGTGGGGGTGGTGGTGGTTGTGTTGCTGGTGCAGGATGCTGATGTGACTCGTGCCAGGTGTATTAGATCCCGCACTAGATCCGGACATCGAACCGGGTGATACCATGTCCGCCGTTGCGGCCCGTTTCTGTCGAGCGTATTCGGCTTTTTTTCGTTTCCGCTCGATCCACTGTTCGGGGGATTCGTTCAGAAAGCGTTGTCTTGCACGGGCTGCATTCTTCGCGAGACGAAGCGCCCGTTGTTCCGGTGTTTCGTTGGCCCGCGCGATGCGCATCCGTTCGGCTAGCTTGGCCAAACGTTCCGCCCGTTGCTCTGGTGTCTCGATCGTAGTCCACAGCCGTTCCCGCGTAATGCGCATCCGTTCGGCAAGCTTTGCCAATCGAATGGCACGCTGTTCCGGAGATTCCATCGCACGGCGTAACCGTTCCCGGGCCGCGCTTCGTGCCCGCCGAATACTGCGCTCCATTTCCGATTCGTTTTGCCGTCTCCGACGGTTGCGTTCGGCATTTTCGGATAATCGTCGTCGATACTCGTCAGTCATCTTGAATGCAGCGTTCCTATCCATCCTCAAACGATAATCATCCTCCGATTCAGCTGCACGTTTCCTTCGCATACGTTCCGCGTTCTCGGCCATACGTTTTCGGCTCTGTTCCTCCGTTTCCATAGCCCGCTTCTGACGCATCCGCTCCGCGTTACGCGCTAGACGCTTCTCACGTGCTTCCTCACTTTCGTGCAAAAATCGGAGCTGGTTTTTGCTCAACTCCGTTGACGACCTTCTGCGCGTACTCAGCGCCAGCTCGGTTGGGCTGATGGTACCGTCGCTAACGACGATTTGTGGCTGCTGCTGTTGCTGCTGTTGCTGCTGTTGAGGCTGGGTTTGTTGTTGCTGGGTCGGTGCAGCGGCATAGGCAGCGTCAACTTCCTGCTTAAACTCATTGTAGTACGTATTGATTTGGAAAAATCCATTCATATTTCGAGACGAATCTCCTTTAACATGCCGACTCTGGTGAACGCGTTAGTGAGAGCGATTATTTTAGATTGTTTTTGAAAATAAAGCAGCAATAATTCTCACGCCTACACAATTCTACTGTCAACACACACTTGCGGCCTAATCAATAACAACTTTTGGGTAACTTGCATTTTTTCTTCTTTCAGCTTTTCTCACCACAATAGGAAATAGTTTTACAGTAAAGTCTCCACTATCCAAAAAACTTGCAATGTTATACAAATAATTTAATCGTTTTCTTCTTAAAAACCTGGTCTAAAATGCTGGTGCATGCTGGTCTAAAAAAAGTGATGCGTATAATCCGTACAGCAACTACCATCAGCTTTATTAATCAACTAAAAGGATCTCCCGAAAATTTTCAATCTTCAAAAGCATATGTTGATTCATCCAAGATTTTACTGTAGTTGTTAATATCCACCATAGCCAAGCATGATCGTTTATGTAAGTACTGTTCATTACTTCACCACTCAACATATGAATATTGCTTACAGTGCTGCACAAAAAATGTGTAAATTAATATTCCCATTCCATTTGCGGAAGCAACATTGATTAGATGAAACACTTTCTTCAAGAGCATCAACACACGTGCTCCATTGCAATGATATTCCTAATTTATTTTATTTTACAGTTTGTATTGCAAATTATGCAAAGAAACAACCAACCTAATGTTTCGTCAGCTTCACCAGAGTTCTCGTTATTGAGGATAAAACATAAAAACAAAAAACAAAGTAAGAACTTAAGTGCCTATTTGAAGAATACGGTCGTTTCATATCCGTTCGTCTTAAGATTATGTGTGTTCGCTATCGATAGTTTGCAGATTGCCTAAGGTTGTTTTTGTTTGTTTTGTTGTGTTTTGTTCGTAGAAGATGCTGAAACTACTACTGTTGCTGCTACACTTTAAAAGGGTAGTTAAACATAACGTCTACACCCATGGCTGCGTACCGGGTTACGGTTTGCGGTGATCATTTACTCTTATATTCTGCCTGTCCTGGATGGTGCATGCCGGGGCCAGCCGGTACCGTCACTGCACCAGGTGGAAGTGAGTAAGGTAGCACGTGAAATTTCAGCAAATTGCTGGGACAGGAGAGATCCGGATGTACAGGTGCCGCTACTCCCGGATGGCCACCGGTGCCCGGCAAAAACTCAGTCGCTTTGACCTCGTGCGCCATGAATGGTAGGTGCGGCGTGCTGTAGATCTGTTCGGGCTGATGATGCGAGCTATTTTGTTTGGGCGATGCAATCAGCTTAATGTCCTTTACGTCCGGGGGCACTCCGTGTCCAAGATCCGGTACGTAGCTGTGGTTGTTCGGTACCTGGCTGAAGGACAGATCCGGTGAGGTGAGTGTGCTGTGAATAGCCGCATCGTTGCTGCTGCTGCTGCCGGTCGAGCTGTTTGGGTTGCCGCTCCGTTTGCGTCGCGCATATTCGGCCTTTTTGCGCTTTCGCTCGATCCACTGTTCCGGTGACTCTTTCAGCAGTCGCTCCTTCGCTTTGGCCGCATTTTTGGCCAACCGTATCGCACGCTGCTCGGGCGTTTCGTTAGCCCGGGCAATGCGCATCCGTTCCGCCAGCTTTGCTAATCGCACAGCCCGCTGGTCGGGTGTTTCCATCGCGCGTCGTAAACGCTCCCGGGCGGCACTGCGCGCGTGCCGGATGGTGCGTTCTAGGTCAGTCTCATTTTGGCGCTTCCGTCGATTGCTTTCCGCATTCTTTGCCAACCGTTCCCGGTACTCTTCCTCCGTCTCGGTAGCTCGTTTCTGACGCATACGTTCTGCGTTACGCGCCAAACGTCGGGCGCGGGCCTCTTCACTTTCATTGACATACGCCCGTCGCTTTTTTTTCTGACTTGTGGAAGCGGACTTGTCGACTGGACCTGGTAGAAGGGTGGGAGGTGGTGTAGGCAGCAGGCTTATGGGCGGCCCGGGAATATCACTAAGGTCCGTACGCAAGGGTAGCGTGTAGGATAGGATGCCCTGCTTGATGTCCGTATAGCAGGCATTGGGCGGCGGATATGGTGCGTTCATAGTGTTCCAGATACGGCGTAGCGATCCTACCACCACGGACAGGTGGTTACGACGAGCGCGAACTGATCTGTTGCAGGTGTTGTTACAGTGGTAGAAGGTACCCGTCAAACAAGCAGCACCATGATGTGCCTGTTATCTTCACGGTTGTCCATGCGAATCTGCTATACACAATAGTCGGCTGCTTTACTGTTCTTTATCGTTGCTTATCGCGTAGTCAGCATCGAAAGGAGACGCTCGAGAATTGCGTATTTGTTTACGGTTTTTCTTCACACGCTTCCCTGTGCGTTCACTGCATCTTGTCTAACCTATGCAGCGACAGGAGGTGAATGGCAATTTTTGAATGGCGACACAAAATATGCACTCACGCTGCTCTTACCTGTTCGGTCTCGAAATATTCCTCTCAATTTTAGTGGTATAAAAAATGCGTGAGTTAAAAGCAAAGTATTTTGATCGAATTCTATTAAGTCTTAGGAAAAAAAAACATCACAAATTGATCGACTTTTTGTCACAAATTTGGAGAACCCCTAACGTCAATCCGAACAATCCCTCGTCGTATACATACGGGGCTTGTGCGAGTTGTGTAAGTGTGTACGTGAACAAACGCACACGCGCAACACGTTCGTCAACAGTGATAAGTTTAGAACGCGGCGTTAAATACTTCACCACCTGTTTGCGGTGCACAGTGCCAAACAAAACTGCACCATGCACAGCTTTTCGGATCGATTTTTCCTTTAACAGCGGTTCAAATGAAATAAACGAATATAGGATATTGGCTTAAAATATGCTTTTATTTATCCTCTTATTAGGACTACGATCTCATTGTATATAGTTAAAGGCTACATATTGTATCGTCTTTTATTACGCTTATTTTTGTCTTGTAGAAAAGTAAACAAACCAAAAACAGAGAGCATCTCATCGGCAATGATCGGTGTTCTCTCGTCTGCAAAATTCTGTATACATGCTGCACTTATGTTGGGTTGTATTTAGGTATACCTCATTCAGCAAGCTGTCGCTGCATTCTTTTCTCTCTTTTAAATCGGTTATTTAACTGACGACTCGTAAATAAACACAGTCTATCTTATTTACTAAAGGCTGCTGCTCAAATGTATCGCTACGGTGCTGGCTTCTACGTTAACTGATTATACCACGCTCCATAACTTTCGCCGCCTACCGTGCGTGTGCGTCGCCCTCTGGTTGCTACGATGAAACACGATTCCATTTTTCTCTTTGTACTATTGGTTATAATTTAACGTTGCCGCGCATCCTCGATCGCGGTTCGACGTTTGTTCGGGAAGCAACGAGGATGCTAGCGAATGCACTTGGAGTATGTGAGATATCGTGAGATGGTACCCGTGGGTTTGGTCCGGGATTACTGTCTGGCGGATCGCTCTGTCTCTACCAGGCACTCCCGCACCAGAATACGGGCATGCACAATCAGGCGTTTTAAGCGTTCGGCCGAATTACGGCTGCCGGAGTACGTTGGACGCAAATCGCGTCCCATCTCTTCGATCACCATCAGTAGCTGGGCGTATTTCGACAGACCGGCATTGTTCGGGAAGTGATTGAATGTGGTTACCGGGGCCACCAGATTGGCGGCACTGTTTGATCCGACGGTTAACGCAAGCGCCCCCGACGAAAGATCGTTGGCCATAGCTATACTGTGGTGGTTGTTGCTGTTACTACTGCTGCTACTGTTGTTGCGATGGTTCACCTGCGGCGTAATGGTGATGCTGGCCGTGTTGTTAACACCATAGTGACCGCTACTGCTACTGCTGCTACCGCCGGTGCTGTGGTTGGAGTGTGCATTTTTTATCATCGGTATCGGTGTCACCGTAACGTCGGTAAGCTTCGATTCCACTGCCTGTATGTCCACGTAATCCATGATCCGCAAAAGGTTCTTTTCAATTTCCGGTAAACTAATACACAAATACGACTCGCTGCAGCAATCACAGTTAGCTCGGTGCGTTGGCAAGGAGTAGAAAAAACTAAACAATCATCATTGACAGATAAATGCTGATGCAGTTGCTATCGCACCAACACTATCGCAGTGATGATGCGATGGAGGGCGGGAAGGCAATGCAAAAAGAACTGCTATGTTGACTGTTTATTGTCATACATGCTATGCTAAAATGTCATCATAGGACGCCAGTACTTTTCCCTACTGTTGGTATAGGAAATGGTTGTTTGAATTCCTTGTCTGAGTTTTTCGTATTATTATCGCTTTTCTTCCGCATTCACCATGTACCAATAATAATAATTTTTTGGTGAATTTGACATGCAGGAATCGAGAAGGTTGAAATAACATATGTATAGTAGCTTACTTAAAGTAACAATACTATGGTCATCCAAGAAATACAAAAAGTGATAAAATGACATTTTTTTTAACTTACAATAGAAGTAGATCTATTACAATTGTATCTCCTACATCTCACATTTATTTAAGTGTTTTTACTACTTTCTTAATTTAAACGAGCGTTTGGGTATGATTAAGTAACTTATACTAATGGTTTTGTTAAGGAACATATTAGCTATCGATTAAAATATACCCCGTTCGTGGTCTTATCGACGTTTGTGGTGGTTGCCATAGCCGAGCTTTTTCAACTGACGGAGCGCACATTTCGCTGCCGTACACTTAGCAATGCGATAGTTTCTTCCGATGCCCCGGAATGTACCTTTGCCGAATACCTCTACCGTCACCCGGACGCGCCGTCCATCGGCTAGCTTTTCCGGTTTTCTGTGAAGTGTGAGAAGAAATAAGGAAATGAAAAACGTCCCGATGGTTCTAGGCGAAAGGTAAATGCTGTACCCAAACTTAGCCGTCTCCGGTTCCATCTCCAGTAGTTCACGGATCGGTGACTTCGGTACCGAGCTGCTGAACTTTTCAATCTCCGGTCCCATCATCGTACGGTACACCTGGTTGGGCATGGGATAAAAAGGATTTTTATTAACAGAATAAGCGCCCTGCAGCAGATTACCATTTACCTTCCACACAGTGTCGAGGGACATATCGGAATCGAGAAAAATGGCACCGGCGATCGATTCGAACACATCGCCCAACGCCTTCGGTACTTCCACATCTTCCGCTTCGCCCACACCCCGCCCGTCACCGATGCCTCCATCCTCGCCAAACTCCAACGGTTCGTCATCTTCGTCCGGCAAATAGTAATCCTCCTCCGTGATGCGATGACCGTTCTCTTGTTGGATGCGAACAAAACGATCGATTACTTCCTGCAGTCCGGGAGATAGATGCAGGAAGTACTTGTGAAAGCCGTGGCGAACGGCGAGCGACGCGAAGATTGTGTTGTTAACCAGCGCCGACCGTAGATCTGTTAGCGCACCGGGTGAGTGTTGTCGTCGATCCTCGTACAGGTGACGCGTGATTAGATAGTCTAGGATGGCATCACCGAGAAATTCCAACCGTTGGTAGCAATTGGTTAGCCGGTTCGGGCTGTATGAGGCATGGGTCATGGCTTGCAGTAGATACGAGCGGTCTTGGAACCGATAACCGAGCGCATGTTCGAACACATCGAACCCCTCCAGTAGTCGGCAAAGTTCCCGGGTGGTCGCCGCGGCACCACTATCGATGCCACCGAACGTTATATTCGCCCGTACCATCGGCGATGGAGGCGCTATCCAATGACCGTACTCGGTAATCGTGACTTTATTACCATCCAGATGTTCGTAGCGCGTTAACGCTTCATTATGTTCACACTTTTCTTGTGTCGCTGGTAGTGACTCCCGAATCGGTAACACTCTTATGCCGAGCCACGCCATAAAGAGCAACGCACCACGAGGTCCACACTCGATCAGGTACGCACCGATGAGTGCTTCCACACAATCCGCCACCGATTTGTCCGGTATGCTGTGTTGCGTCACAAGATTGTATGGAATGAAGCAGGAAAAGTAGTCCGATTCGTCCTCGTTTCCGTCTTCCACCGTTGTATCGTCGTCATCTTCGTCGTCCTCGTCCTCATCCTCGCCGTCGTCGCCATTCTCGCCACCACCATTGCACGTTTCTGTCCCTGCCGGAATGGTTTGAAGTTCCGTATTGCGTTCATCCTTTCGTTTTGCACGTGCCCGTTCTTTGACTAGTTCGCATATTTCAGTGCAGGTCAGGCATTTTATATCTGGCAGATCGGCAAGATTCCAGTGGCAAGCTGGTATCTAGCATATAATAGAGCGTAAATAAGGAGATAAACGATAGTACAAAACGAGATTGGATAAGGAACTAATTATACTAATTACAATGTGTTAGTAAGAAACAAGAGTGTTGCTAACACGGAAGCTGTAAATAGTGTTTGATTACAGAATATTTCAAGTTATCAAAATGTTCACAATTTCAGGGGTATGATTTTCTAAATTAAAAAAAAATAATCCAGAACATTCATGGAGCGTGTAAAACAAGCTGTAAATTTTCTTTGTATTACGCAAAATAATATGGATTGTTTTCGATGGAGTATTTTATAAACTGCAAAGTCACTGCGACCATAGCTAATAGCACGTTTTTGCGTTTAGTTATAATAGCAATATTTTTATCATGGTTTCTTTATCCCATTTTACAACAACGAATGAAAATGCAAAAAAAGTGCTCCTCATTTTGATTTACTAAACTATTCCGCTTACCTTTGCATCTATCAGTGTTTGCTCGAGCTCTTTCGGCACGTAGTAGCAGGGTGGGAGCCAATTGTCGTGCGGTTCAAATTTGGCCGCAATCATACAATCCCCCAGCCGTTTCCTTCGCCCCAATCGGTAGAGATTCAAATTGGACACCTGTTTCGATCGTAAATGGCTCAACTTGCCCTCGTGCACGTTATCGTACCGGCAGTAGAGATAGGTCGTGATGGCGTACTTCAGAAACGAATCGCCTATTGTTTCCAACCGCTCCAAATTGATGCCATCGTTTGCGTTTGACATTGTTAGCGCCTGCAGAATGATGGCCGGACTGGGACCGGGATGTTGGCTGAGATCGGGTTGGTAGTCAAAGCTAAACTCACCCTCCTCTGTTGATCGTTCTGGGTTTAGCGTGTGTTGGAGCGCTAACTGATCGCCACCATCATGGGACACTCCGTCGCGCATCGAACGGGTCGGTTTGTAGTTGCACGCCGTCTGTCCGGCCGCAATAGCTGGGAACGGATCGCGCACGGTAAGTTCGATGACTTCCGTGGCCCGTTCCGTACCGTCCCGGTCAAGAAAGTTATCGAACAGTGAGCCACCGCGGCTTACTGTGTAACGCTCGGGAAAAAACGGCTCGTTCAGGCGGTAGAGATCATGGAGACGGAACCATCGCTCACCAACACTTCCGTTGCGTACGAGCAGCTCGAACAGTACCGCTTCTTCAACGTACGGCACGAATTCGATGAACGGTAGCCCACCCAGATCGTCCATGAGCGCGTTCAGCACCGTGACTTCTGTCTCGTCCAATTTGAGCCGCCAATGGCAGGCCGATAGTGGTTCCTCCCAGCGTACCAGTGTACCGTGCTGGCGGATCGTATCTTTGGTGTGATTTTTCTGTTCCTCGAACGACCGTTCTGCGGCGAGCCTTGCGTCGATATCATTTTGATCGCTAGGTGAGTAGCAGAAACCATCCACCGCATTCTTCGAGCTCTGATAGAGACGATCATTCTGGCGCAATCGCTGAATGATGCTCTGCTGTGTGCGCTGCCGCTGCAAGTCACACTCGGAGTCGATCGCTTCCGCAACCGTTTCCGACTTGAACTCGATCTTCAACCGTCCACCCATGTTTGTCGCGACATCCTTTTGTTCCGTGTTGAGTTTCTTGCCCGTCCTGCTGTTGCTGTCGTTCGCATCGAGCGCCACAGATTCTGGGCCTTGAATTGCCGGCAGACCGGAGGTTTCTTTAGCGGAGGTGTCGTAGAGATAGTAGTCTTCCTCCTCGTCGTACTCATCGGAGGAGTAGTAGTTGGCGCTACTGTTACTGCTACAATCGGAATCGTATCGTAGAAACGATGGAGATGATGCTCCTCTTCGGCCTGACAAACATAAAATAGAACAGTGAGTTGTTTTTTTAAATACATACTTTCAAATTAGATCGAAATGAAAGAAAACTAAAACGTGAATGGGTAGATAAAGCATGGGTTGTTGGTATGTTCAGTTGGCTATGTCAAATGGAGAGCTATCTACTTAAACAAAGTATGATGTTGCAGAATATGAGGTTAATACTGATGCTTGGTACATGAGAACCGTTGCTTACCTCCATCGTCCATATCATCTTCATCGGTTCCGACACCGACGGCCATTTCATTCGACCAAGTGCCAATTTCCAGAAGTGTCCCATCGCCATTCGTCTCCTTTCCGATATCGTCCTTTTCAGTACCGTTGTCCGTTGCTTCCAAAACCGTGCCATCCTGTTCCAAACCGTGGCATCCTTCGGTCACCGATGCTGCAATCGGTAACGTTTCCTCTACCGTTTTGTCCTCATTCTCTTTCGTGTCTTCTACTACCGAGACCACAGCATCGGTAATTGTTTCCGCTTGGGCCAGCACTTTTTGTTCCTTCGTTTTGCGCAACACATCGGCTAGATTCCAGCCAAAGCTCAGCATTGGCCATTGGAAGTAGCCTTCCTGCAACTCGTCCACGTTTTCCCATCCGAGCCGTAAATCACGCGCTACCTGCCGCCGTATCTCATCGGCCAGCAGCAGTGCGTTGATGCGATAGAGCACGCACGGCAAACAGACTGCCGCGCGCCACAACGAAGCAGGAAACGGGTGGATCGTGCACAGCTCCGGGACGAGAATTTGTTTCTGCTCGAGATTTTCTCGCTTCGCCCGCTTCGTTTCCTCGGAGCTGGTGGGAAGCGCCACACCTTTCCGGTTCACGTAGCGCGGCGTGAGAAAGTTCAACCGTGCGCTGGTGTGATCCACGTCGAGTAGTGGTTGCCGCACGTTCTGGATGTGGATGTTGTACTTCCGGTGGTAGTACTCTTCGAACGTCGCATAGTTTGAACCGGGGAAGGCACTCTTCGGCGACAGATGGTAACAGATTTCGGCCACGTAGAAGTACTGCGGTTGGTCGCGGTTGCGGTACCAGGGCATGACGACCGCGTCACGGAACTTATTCACATCGAATGCGTATCCTTTGCGCGCCTCGTCCGGTATGAACGTTGGCCCCGAGCGGTGCACGTTCGTCGCAATCTGCTCGACAAACTCCCAGTCCACCATAACATCGTCGGGCCCGTCGTTAGCATTACCGTTGGGAACGCTCGTTCCCATTTTCACATCACCGTTCGCAACCGTGCGTCGGATGGTCGGAACGATAAAGAAACAGTTCTCTGTTGCGTTTGCGTCGTACAGCATGAGACTCTTCTGCAACCGGAGCACCTTCGTGAACGTGTACTTAACGAAACAGTTTACCATCTCTAGCTGCCGTTCGGTAAGGCGAAGCCGGTGGGGACAGAGATCGAGCGATACCTTCACCTCACCGGACCGGGTGAAGATGGGGAAGGAACTAATCTTCGGGATAAGTTTCGTCGTCAGGATACCAAATCCTTGCGGCGAATCCTCGGGCGCGTAAATCTTACGGCCCCGTGTATTCTGCTCCTCCGGGATCGGGCAAATCAGCTCCATCCGGATGTGGTACAGGTACGCAACAGTGCCTACATCCGGTCGACAGTCGTTAAACACGGAAGCAATCTGGAAAGGTGTCCATAGAAAGTATTGGCTTGCGACATCCACTATAAACTACTTTTCATCACTTACTCGCTTGTAGTAGTATTGCCGTCGCTTTGTCGTACCCGGCCTAGGATCGCTGTTTTCCGACAGTATTTTCGCATCGGACTCCTCGAGCTCAAAGTTTTCCCAATCAGCTTCGAATGCCCGGAAGGCTTCCTTCCCGTACGGTTGAAACGAATTGTCCAGCTCTCCAGCCGCGTGTAGCATCCGACAGGTGATGTACGCTGCCATCCGTCGTGCCAATGTTTCCGTCGGCATCGGTAGACCCTTTAGGGGAGGAAGGTCCGAAAGAAAAAAAAAAACAGTAATGTAAATAATGCTACAACGCTTCGTTGTTGTTCAAGTATACTTACCAGAATGTCCTCCTTCCACGGGGAGTTGATTGGCAAGCGAATGGTGTACTGATAGAGGGTACGTTCCTTTCGCATCGTCGTAGCGCAACGCCAAATGGGTGTGAGCTTGGTGAACGTGTCGCTCGGCAGTTTGGCGCAGTATTTGTTGAGCGTCTGAACGGCATTCCCTAACCACAGCGATGCACAAGACCCACCGGAATTGGTTGTGGCTCCGGGACGGTATACCTCCAAGCAGTGGTTGAAGCAGTCCGCATGTTTCAGTTCCCAGTCAAGTGGTTCACCGTTGCGGCATTTGGCGAGCAGGAGCTGATCGTACGTAATTTGTAATAGTATAAGAAGAAATGCTTATTTACACTAGCCTATTCCAAACGGGAAACACTTCGCCGATTTCTTGAGGATACGGGAGGCGATGGAAGGAAGATTTGAAATATGAAAAGTACCCTACAAACCTTTTCAACTTCTCTGTAGATTGCAACACGCTCGATCATCGCATCCGTCGAACGTTCAATCGTTTCTCGATCTGTTTCACCCAACACGATTTCTCCGTTTTCGTTCGCAATCGATCCATCCAGCGGTGGATCATCCGTCGAGAACGCTTCTTCTTCCGCCGGTTGACATTCCGGTGTCACAAACAGTATATGGTACGCACCGGGTGCTTTCGCCCGGCCTTTACACTGCGCGTACGATCGGTAGTTCGAAGGACTGTTCCACCGCACAACGAGATTGCATTTGGGCAGCTCGATGCCTTCCTCCAGCACTGAGGTGCCGATGAGCAGATTACATTCGTGCATTCGGAAGCGTTTTAGAACCTCCTCCTGCTTGCGGTGCTCCAGTGCAGCATGATGCGCATCGGTTTGCGGATTTGCCACCTTGTCGACCGTGTACTGGGGGCTGATGAACTCAAATTCACGCTGCGAGCGCGATATTTCATACAGCAGCACGTATAGTATACGGGCCATTGAACGATTGTTGCAGAAAATAAGCCCACACAGTGCGTCCGTCGCGTCGTTTGATTTGTGCTGCCCGTGGTACTGATGATGGAACCAGGGCTGTCCACTTCCACTTGCGCCCGCACCTCCACCGTGGAACCGTTTCCGCCGAAAATGATTTCCCGTCCGCCCGTCCGCTTGGCCGTGGCGGGGTGATTGCATCCCGGCCGCTCCGTCCAAATCGGTAAGTTTGTGTGAGGCATGCTGCAAACGTACGGCACGTTTTCGCACCGAAACCAACTGATCCCGCAGTCGATCAATCCGTTCGTCAATGTCGATCACTTGTGCACCGAACGTGTGGCATCGTTTGCCTAGCTCCTTACACTCGCTATTGCGACAGAAGCAGTACGGTATGCGCTGTTGATGATTGACGTGTTGCTGGTGGAGGTTCAACGTGTGCGTACGATCTTTCGGTCGGGAACGTTGCTCACCAAACCACGCCAGCACCTCGAGCAACCGACACACCTTGGGCGTTGAGTATCGCCTGATACGCTCGATTTCAGTGGGGTGTTGCGAGAATACGGACGCTACTATCGCGCGTGTCTGCACTAACGCGGTTGAAACCATACAGAGCAGAAGAAAGTGCCGTTCGTACGGTGTTCGTATCTTTTCCTTCTCGATTGTAGTCAATAGCTCCAGAGCGCCCCGATCCGCACCCCACGGGCCGAACTCGTCAAGCAGGTCGAGATATTGGCGCAGATAGTTCAAGGGTGCAAGCTTTGGATCGGGCATGGATCGTAGTTCACGGCGCAGTTCGTCTTCCTCTTGGTCGGTTTCTCCTTCGCCATCGCCTACTTTATCACAACCAGCACTATCGTTACTGTCGAGCATGTAGAGCGCCAGCGGATCGTAGCAATGCTCCTGTAGAAAAGCTATCTGACGCTGTATCAACGACCGCAGGCGTTGGGTCAGGGGCGATGGTTTCGTTGGCGTACACTCCACGATAAGTTCGGTTGGTTTTGTGCTGAATCTGAAACACGCAAAGCGACGGTTCATAAAGATTTTTGAAACGTTTACAAACGCGTTTTTAAACGTTTTACACTACAAATCACCTTAGTACACTGGTAATGTCGCTCGCCGTTTCGATACGTGCCTGGAGGCATGTTTCAAGATAGTGTAGTTCCCAGTAGAGTCGCTCAGGCGCACAGCCGGCACCGTGTAACGGACCAGCCAGTCCGACTATTCTAGCCGCTCGGTGTCCCGTTTCCTTTGCAAAACGCTCGATGCGATTGGTTATTTCCCAAAGCTCTCGCTGGCCGTAGATTTTGTGACACTCATCTACGATCAATAGGCTCACGTCTTCCACGTTCACCGTCCCGCTCTCGATAAGGACCAGCATTGTGGAAACGTTGCCGAAGAAAAGCACGTCCGCCGTAGCAACGTCGCTCATTCCCGTGTCAATACTTTCGGATGTAAACGATTCGTCGATACACTCATCTGCATCTACGTTGGCCACTTTCATATCGGTTAGATTGGCAACCATCGAGGCAAGCAGCGCGCGATCCGTGCGCGGCGTTAGGTACAATGTTTTCCACGGAACGCCGGCCGGCTGACCGCACCTAGCGGAGCGCATCGATTGGATCAATTTTACGGCAAGAAACTCCTTCGCAGAGTTGTGCGCTAGGCACACGATCAGATTTTCCTCCCGAGCCATAGCCAGCAGCTCGGTTTGGTAGTCACGCGGTGTCAGGGCCGTGGTGTGGATATTTCCATCCGTCCAGTGAAACAGCGACATGTTTGGAAGGATATTCACAATTAAAACTTAGCTTAAATACTTAACTAATGGAATGTTTCGTTCGAAGACTAGAGGACACTATTTCTCGTATGTTCACCGTCTATTTTATAACCGAATTGCGTAAAAAACTAACGGAAAACCACGCAAAGTAAACATACTCGAAACGCTAGACACTTTTTTTTTGGAGAGCGGAAAACATGCGGCGTCCTTTTTGTTATTTGCTCGTTTGTTGTGATTACGTTGTTTCTTCCCAACACCGGGTGTTAAACGTCAAACTTGCACCAAGGGAGATCGCGCGGACATGTACGGATAGCTATCGTTCAAGATGATTTTTCAAATCCTTCGTTGGACATAGAAAGACTATCTTTAAGAAACAAAAATTAATAAAAAAAATTATATTTATTCAATGTTCCATAGAACATGTAACGAAAGGGACACTATTTGATTGCATCATGCACGATTTGATCGCAAAAGTAATGCAACTTACTTTAAAAAACGGGGTTTTACGTTCCAATTTCGAAATCAAATGAATTGCCTACTATTCAACATTAACAAAAAAACATCAGTTTATTCAAATATATTCCCGAACATTCCCACCCTAATGTAATCCCTCGTCTTGTAGGGGTTCTTGCAAAATAATACAATAATGTACATAAACATTTAATAGCATTATACATCTACAGCCACTATTTGCCACTGGAACGTTCAATCAATTTCCAGCTTGCGGAGCGTGCCGCAGAGATCGTTGCCATTACTTCGACGACTTTCATCAATCTTCCATCGACTGGTGTCGGTGATGTAATCTCTGTGAAGGAAGAAAGTCCATTTAGTATCCGATCGCAAACAGTAACACAGAAAGTTGGCCGATTAGACTTCAGCTCACCGTTGCAGCCGGAGCCGATTAAACCAGTCTTCCTTGTGTTTAATAATCGACTGCTCGCCACCGTACTCATCGGGCAGCGCGGCCTTGGGCAGGTGCGCATAGATTGTTTCGGAGTTGGGAAGATGAAAGTGAAGCTGAAAGTGAACAAAATGCTGTGAAGGTTTGCTGGTATTGGTACGAAGGGCAAACACCCTTACCATTTCTGCCACACGTTTCTTCATGAACGGTTTCACCAAACACATGACTCGATCCAGAAACGGTGTGCAGTTAATCACATGGATGGCCTTCAGTCGTACGGGATGTGCTTCCTGTGGCGGTAAAAAAATAAATGATTAAAAAAAAAAAACATCCCACACAAAGCATTTCTAACGCAGTGGTACCTGCGTGTATCGCATGTATACGCGCAATGTCGACAGCACGACCTTGGTCAAGTGGCGTAGCGTGAAGCCATTCATGTCGAAGATCGGTACGTCTCCACCATCATTCATCGGAACATCCGGTTGTATCATGCGTAGATCGGCAATGATGAAAAACGTCTTAATGACATCGTTAAAATCAAACTGAAACGAAAACAAAGCGTCGTTGTGCGATAGTCAAAATAGAGTGAGTATTTTCTAAAAGGCACGCTACCAGCGGACACCAACCTTGTCGGGATCACAGTCCACCAGGCGGTAGTAGATAAACTTATCCTCACATCCTGCCACCGGAGGCAGCGGCACCATGTCACTGCAAAAAATTAAACACCGATTACTAGATACATCCCATGCGAATGATTTTACATCGTTTCCTACATCGATTTTAAAATGTTCATCACATTGCTGCTAAGCGGATCACGGTTCTCAAAAATGATCGGATTATTCTGGCGGATCGTGTACCCGAGAGTGAAAATCTTCTTTGCATACTCCAGGTCACCACGGGTCGAGTGAATGTAGCGCTGCAACAATGTAGGGTCTGTAAAAGGTGTGAAAAGGTGTGAACGGTTAAAGTAGACTGAGTAGCCTGTGCTTATTGCGGCGCTTACGTATGTTCTGCGGCAGGTGAGGCTGTGTGGTGATCCAATCCTTCAGTCGTTCCGCTCCCTCCTCAATATTAAAATCCTTTTCGATACCCATCGTTAGGCGTTGATTATATTACCTGAAATAGAGAAAAACGTGCAGCAATGTTTGGTTATAATTTTTGTTGATTTTTTTTATTGGAAACTATGCTATTTTTTCAGTATTTACGTTCAGTGTTATATAACAACTAAAGTATTGACGCTGTTTAACATTAACGAACGAAAGGTTTAATAGTAAAGTTTGTCCACGTGGAGGCATGTCAAACCTCATACTCATACTTGCAACTTTTTTACTCAGGAATCTCTGGAATTGTTAGATTACTGACTTTTACTGGCTCCTCACTTCCTGACTTCCTGACTAATGAACTGAAAAACGTAATAGTTTCCATGTTTAAACAAAAATTGCTCACAATTAAAAAGTTTTTTTCAAACGACCGATCATCGAGAACAACGGCTATTTTGAGGCGATTTCAAAACAAAAGAAATAAATGTAATGCTGCTCACAAAGTGCCACCAACAAACGAATCAGCCGAAATGTGTTCAAGGTTTTCCGTTTCATTACGTTCTGCACGGTGTAGGGGAAGATGAACCAGCGACTGATGGAAACCGCAAGTTGGTTATTTTTCTTTAAATTCGAAAAAAAGCAGTAACAAACCAACAGCGATCAGTGTGAGGCAGCGCGAAATCGCCGCGTTTCTCACTGTCAGATAAATCACCGGCTGTCGGCCAAGGTTAATGGGTGAAGCCTATTTTGCATTCGGCCGATTCGGAGCGAATTCGTACCGGTTTTCACTGATCGCGTTGTTCTCCAGCACTGGCGTCATTTATTGGTCCACCGGGCGAAGGGAGCAGAAGAAGAGTTGAAGAATTAAGATTAAACCGTGCTGACGCATTTACGAGGGAGCATTGCGACCGGGAACATCGCGTGAACGTTGAAGATCCCATAGATGGGCTGTGTTATTTGGGCGTTTTGTTGATGTTTGCTTTCTGGTGGAGGTTTCTGATGGGAAAGCACATGATCTAGATGATTTTGTGTAAATATTCATTTGCCGGCGTTTTTGGGTACTTTTTAACAGTTAAAAGAGGAAACATGTTGAATATAATTCTATCAGGGAAACTTTCATTGAAGACGTTCCATTGTTTTGAAGATGGCTCGCATTTGTCCCCAAAATGCCGGTTTTAGATTGCCCTCTTGGCGTTCCCACACGAGCATGTCACACGCACAAAGGGTCACAGCGGTAATATCATCGTTAACCTTCAGCCATATTAAGTAACTCGGTTGGTTGGGCTTCCCTTTGCTCCGTGGTCTCACGCGAACGCGTACAATATCAAGCAGAAGAATAAGAAAAAAAACGATGTTTTTAAACACTTTCGACACACGGGGTACGATTGAGGCGGTCTCGTGGTCCGCGATGAAGCACATCGTTTAAATCGTTTGCTTCTTCTCTCCAGGTGCAAACTATACGCGTCTATTGGCACAAGATAGTGCACGGTCCGGAAGGTTTGGAGAGGCGGTAATCTTTCTCGTGTTTTCAACCCCCATTCCCTCACCAAGCCCCTACTGGTAGAACCGAGAAGGCCGTTCGAATTAGGAGCTACGTTATAGCCACCCACAACTCGGTTCGTGCGAAACTTTCAAACGAATTTTGTCGTTTCTTCATCGTAGACGGTGTCTTGTGTAAAATATTTTATGGAGCAAAATACAATCCCAACCCCGCAATCCAGGCGTGAACACATCGAACACAACGCTCGTAAATCGGAGACATTAATCGGAGACGACGAAAATGATAAATTGTCTAATGGCATCCGTTCCCCACTGCCATTTCACCACGATTGTACGGCCCGCTGTCACGGTCGATCAAATCGATCCGTTATCGGTGAGCTAAAAAAAATATTTTTTGATGTTTCGGATGCAATATTTCGGTTGGCGGACAGTGGCGTGTCCAACGGAAACCATGCAACGCTTGGTGAGTGAGTTAATCGATACGGGCCGACGAAATCGATTTGATCACCAGTGGCGTTTCGCCGGTTGCGACAGCAGCACCGGCTCGAGATGGGACGGGAAGCAACAAAACGAAACGAAACACGGCACGACGGGAAATTAGAAAGGTTTTAGTGGACGGATAGAGTGGGCCCTAAACCGTGGTTTTAGTTAAACCATGATGGCTGATGCTGCATTCCTCGGCTGCCAAACTATCACCTCGACCTTCGTGGGTCAAATCGGAGTTTGGGTTCACTTTGGGTGTTTTAAATTTATTCGCTGCACCTTCACAGGCTGCTGGCACCAGTAACCTTGACGATTGCGCGTCCAAATCAGTATGGCAGCCTGATTACCTGCGACTGATTTAACGAATTCGTTTCACCGAATGCCACTGTAGCCGAACTAGCGGTCTACTATGTATGCATAACTTGCTGCCTGTTGGAACGATGCTGCTTGCCAGTGTTTTCTCGTTTGCTATTTTCCGCTCCCGGTGGCCCTGGGGACGAGGAAAGGTACCCCACCACCTGCTGCTGGGAGCATAATTATTAGGAGAATTTCTTTCGCCAAATAATTAAAAATAATTAACTGACCAACCAAAAAAAGAAAAGGGGCTACCTTAGGCTCATTTTAATGCTGGGACCGTGGAGTGGAAACTGTGTGGTGATGTGAACCATTAACGAGGACGGCGCAGCAAAAGCGATAAAAATGTGTTTTATACTTATGGTCGCAGATTTTGTGTTTCTTTCTTGGGCCATTTTGTTTTAAGGCCCCACACACGCGACTCCCGCAAGCAAACCGAAAGGGACCGGGTGGGCATTGGGTAATGTTGCATCCGCGCAAGCTAACCGGTGATTAAGCGAAAAGTAACGGGTAACTAGCAGCGCCGTCGACGGGCGTGCAACGGCTGTTTGGTGCCGTACTTTCTTCACCACCTTACTGCGGTGGTGGTAGAACCGTTTCATTATCACACCCAATCACGGTGTGATGGCGCGTGAGCTATTTCACACTTGGTCTTGTTAATCGAACGAGGCTGCATAAAAAGTGATAGCAAGACGAAAAAAAAAACCGACCGACGCTGCTCCTACTTTTCACGGCTCAGAAACTTCGCTAAAAACCAGTGACCCATCAGATGCGTAAGCAAACATTCACTCTGTTTTCTTTTTTTTTAGTCGCTGCTGCTCCACATCTGGATTGCACACACATACACACACACACACATACACCGGTCGGAACTGCGAAAGTAATACCCCACCACGGGTCGAAATAAGGGTAACTTAACGAAAATGGAGGAGGGTTCGTCGCTTATTACGGTCGTCCGGTCCGGCGTTTGCACCAACCAGCAAAAGTGTCAACTTTAGCCACCCGTGCAGGTGGCTTACAGCTTAAGAGAAATCTATGGCCGATTGCGTTTCTTTCCTTCTACACTGCCGGTTTGCTGCTGCTGCTGCTGCTGCTCTGTGTTTTTTTTTGTTCCCCCTGGCCGGCCCACAGACAAAGACAAAGCAAACCTTTGCAAGCCCGATCGTGTGGCAGAGAGCGTCGGTGCATCGGTCGGCTGGTGTGGCTTGCATGCACTGCATCCACGTGCGGGAAAGGGCGAACAACGGTTCACGGCGTGTTTTGTGCCGTGGATAAAACTGGTTATCTTCGTACCAAGGGAGAGGTGAGTTAAATAAAAGACACTTCCTGCATTTCGTTCGACATACACGTTCGTTCATCGCCTGCCTTGATGCACTTTTCCGCAAGATGCAAGGAAACGGACCAAGTCAAGGTGGAGCGGTCCGTGGTAAAGGGTTTGTCGCTATGGATCACCTTGCTTGCGGCTGGCTTTTGCGTTCACTTCCGCTTGACCGTTCCGTTACAGGAACGCACTTGCTGACTTATCTGCTGGCTTATGACTGTAGAGAATCAGTTTATAATAATGTTACTTACACACTTTTAACTTTTAACTTTTTATGTTTGTATGCACAGCACAATCCAGCACCAGAAAAAAAATAAAATCACAACACAGAGATCAACGGAGGATGACGTAAACAGCACCGAACGTAAAACGAAAAAATACAAGTATCTGGTTTTAATCAAACACCGACGCAAGAAGACACGTGGACGCGCGGGTACGAACTGCCAGACACACCAAACCGCGCGTTCGTTCACGATCGCGCCTAAATGGATTGTGTGGAGCGATGCTTGCCAGCACCGGCGGGTCTATCTCGCATCTCGACAGATACCGAACGGATCTACCCCTGCCAAGCCTCCGCTTGGTTGTGCTTGGTAGCTTTTCGCGATCGTCACCTACGCTTTCTTTCTCTCTCTCTCGCGCGCTCGGTTCTGTAAGACGTCTGATAAGAGCACGAAGCTTTACCTGTACGTAGCGAACAAAAATATAAAAAAACCTGCATTAATGAGCCCGTTGTCGCGTATCTCACGGTCGCGCTCGGCTCGGCAGCGGAAGGTCAGCTCAAGCATCAGCGAGCCGGTTCGGCTTTCGGGTGGCGGTATTTGAACGGGAAAGTGAGGTTAAAAGTTGTCGACACAACCACAACAACACTCCCTGCCACGGTTTGTAGCGACAGGGATAACGAGAAAGCTAAACATAGCTCAACCGACCCATACCGTACACGGCTTATGCTGCTGTCAAACACCGTTTCTACAAAGCTGCTTTATTATGCAACTGGTTCACAGGCTGCGCTGGAAGTGAAACGATAAACAACACCTGAAAGCTTTCTGTGGTCGCATGGGGGAAACTAGTTGAAGAAAAGTCAATGCGTGTGACCTTCAAAATGTGTTTATTTTTTTTTTACTCACACCACTTGTCCGTCTACTTCTTTAGAATTCATCTAGTAGGCGCTGCCCCGATGAGCGTACTTCAATCTTCAGAAGCTTTCGGCAGCAGACAGCACAAGACGAAGACGACCGTGCCCTTGCGCACCGATCAAGGGCTCTCTGGAGAAGACGTTTAAGAATGGGGAGGTTTATTTTTAAATTGATTTTGTGTGCCATGATCTTTGGAGCAGCCGGTTCACGATCAGTAGCGTGGGGTTTTATTGATAGTTAGACAAACAAAAAAAAACAAGTTTTACTCAAACCACCGAATGGAACGCTGAAGTTATCTTTTAAACAATGCATACGGTTTAGATAAGCAGTCTAACGCGATAGGTGGCTACTGCTACGTCTGCTGTTCAATATTTGAGGCGGATAGTTTTAAACATAAAATCCCCGGCACGTTTGCACGATGTTGAGCTAAGAAACACAACATATCGAGGGGGAGAGGGATTCGTATTGAATCATTGATCGTCTCACGTTCTTCGAGCTTACCTCGTAAAGTCTGTTGCTCTGCGGATGTGTATCGGCGTTGATTTTAAACGCAATTGTAAATTTACTAATACTATATCATTATAGAAACCGGTAGCAACTGATATAGGGT
>JXWZ01004625.1:0-10870 GCA_000956215.1 Anopheles farauti No. 4 | reverse complement strand
GTGTGTGCGCCCAAATCCTTCCCCTTTTCAACGCCAAATTCTAACATGTTCCTGGGTGAGGGGGGGGTGGGAAATGGGGAAAATTCATGCACCACCGGCAAACTTTCGGACCTGCTCATCTGATAGGGCGGACCTTGTCTCGGGGCCGTTTGTGGGAAGCGAAAGGAGCGGTGAATTATTGGAACCGTCCTGCAAGTGATTCGGGGCTTAGCTGCAGTATTATAAAATTTTCACAACATCTCAACACACATGCACCACCGTGCGCTGGGACATCTGTTACGAAGTAGAATGCGGATACGGTGCTGCGATGCTGTCGCTTCCGGACTGTTCTGACGGCGCAGTTCGTACTGCATCGTGTGTTATATGTTTAGCTGCATCTCGGTTTGACATATATTTCAATGTCGCTTTGCCCGTGAAATGTGCACGAGATAAACAGTGTTTAGTAAGGCTAAAGAATCGGTTTTAATACACCACCGTGAATGAATCACTTTCCATTACAATTTTATTACGATGGCGAGATGGACAAAAGCAAACAAACCATAATACGAGCGACCCCCGTAAACACAGCGTCACCAGCAGCACCGTTTCGGTTGACCATATTTTACCCATCTTTAAACCCATCTAAACCCATCGCCCATTTTCGGCCATTAACGATATCCCATTTCGGCACCGTTTCTGCAATCTCATCCTAAGCCCAGCATCTTGACAACTGCAATAAACTCGCTCGCCCTCTCGCCCGATCTCCGACCGTTCCCGGTCTCTAATAAAACATTTTCGGCAAAGGTCACACCGAAACGTGCAGTGTTTTTGGCTCTGCTTGTGACTGCGTGCTGCTGTTACTGAAAGTTGTTGCATTGTTTGCATCGCAATTTCGTTCCCCCTACCGTATGCAGTTGCAGCTGACAGTTGCACATGCGACGGAGGCTCGCGTCCCCTCTGTTTGTGCTGTGTTCGCACAAGGCGGGTGGAAAATTAATTTTTCCACCCCGTAAAGCTGTTTATGGCCCGTGCTTAACCTGCATTAATAATTCACCCGCTTGCGACCCGTGGTGGGGTTGACGGTTTACAAATTCGTGGGCTACCTCCCGTGGTTTCCCCCTCCCCACCGGTCCATTAATGTGACACGATGTTGTAGTTGTTGTTGTTGTTGCCGTTTGGCAGGGAAGGATGGTTTTATTTGCGGGCTTTACTTACACCACTCGGCGGGGTCTGAGTTTTCGCCGCAAACAATGCACAAGAAGCAAAATGGTCCGAAATCAGCAACAAATTCACAATCATCTGCAGCAGCAGCAGCAGCAGCAGCAGCAGCACCAGCAGAATGCCTGTATCTGCAAAGGACAGCGAGAGGGAGGGAAAGCGGTCCTTTTATTGCCATCATATTCATAAAATATTTCTCGTGGGGAACTTTTTCCTGCTACCCGGCCCGGTTGGGCCAGGTCGGCCGACTACTACCACCTTTCGCTCGGCGTTAAATCGAGGATTCATTGAAATTGCTACCAATTTTTAATTCCGTTCATCCGAAAACCGTTTGCCGTGGCCTCGCAAATGAATAAGTAAACACGGACGCGTCGGTTGGTCGGTGGTGGGATGAGGGGACGCACCGTAACGCAGCCCACTTGAAATCGCAGCCAGGTGGGGCGGTTTTTCCGCATGCAGAATGGCAGGATCAGGAATTATTCATGAACGGCTCTCGACTCGATGACCACCGGAAAACCGTCCGACCCGGGAGACTTCCATTCGCCATTTTTGACCCTTTTTTGCAATGGCAAAACGAAAGCAGATTTTGTGTCCTTCCAGCCATGGTTAATATGTGTGTTTGTGTGTGTGTGTGTGTGTGGCGCGGTTGCTTGTAAAAAGGTGCAGCAAAGACTCGGAAGAAACGAAACGCCAGGCTAGACCGAAGAGTGGTTCTTAAACTCCTTAACGTTTGGTTTGGCAATGAAAGTGTCGTTCTCTTTGTGCAATCCAAAAATAGAACCGGCACGACTGGATGACGGTTGTTGGTGGCTGGGTTAAATAAATTGTTTAAATAATGTAACTAATTTAATATGAAAATTAATGTCCTTGGTGTAATTAAATTAAATGAAATTGCTTTTACACCCCTTCCGCCACGGTGCCCCCCCCCCTCCCCTCCCCTGTCCCTGACCTAACCCTCCTGTGTGGTTAGGTTAGGTTTTTCGGGCCGAATCGTTGCCGGCCCCGGGTCCCGGCTGCTGTGACTATTTTTGGCATTTTCCGGTCGCCACGGGAAAAGACCATCAAATGTCGTTTCCACCGCAAATCGATGCACCGGTGGGGGAGCTCGTTTCGGGAGCGACCGCAACGAAAGTGCATCCGGTGGTGTGGTGGGTCATCCGTTTCGCGATGGTAGCTGGATGATGTTTTTCTTGTTTGTGTGCCATGAGTAAGTGCATGTGCGATGTGCTCGACTACTGTTCAAAAGGACCCACTCCGTGGTCCGTGATTCGCGGCATTCCGCTTCAACGCGGCAGCCGTGTCGAGTAACGTGAAAAGCGGCGGGAAACGGTCGTAAAAACAGTCTGCACAGGGACCATTTTTCCGTGAGGGAACGAGGGTCGCGCGATACGAATGATTTCCATTTCATTCTCCACTCGCTAGTATGCGTAATTTTCGTTTCCGAGGGGATTGCGTTTTTGGGGTATGAGGTGAAAGGGGAAAAGGGAAAAAGGGATTTTTTTTATTGCTCTTGTGCACTGTTTCCATTACACAGCTCACAGTGTGGAAATGTAATAAGATGAAGCTGATCATTTCTTTTGAAACTTTGTGGAACTTTGGTAAGATTTTTGGAAGGAAATTTGTACTAATGTTGTAATAAAGTTAATTTCATGTAATTTTCATAGCAAATGCTACTCTTTTTAGTTACATTTTATACTTGAATCGATGAACAAGATTGTCATGCGGATTAACTCACTGTATTTTGTTGTTGTTTAAAACATAATTTCTTTCAAATAACCTTTGATTTCAAATTTGAAGCACCTAAAATGTGAATTTTTATTTCCATCGTATGATTTAACACCCTCTTAAAAGCACCATCTTCATGCGCTCAGCGCATCTTTAACTTATTATTCACCATTTCATGGCTCATAAATTGCATAAACGTTGCGAAAAACTTCGCTCCTAAATAATGCGCACTGCGTGTCGATGGCATTCCCTTTTATTTATCTCTCTAATCCATGCCAACCGCTGGGGCCGCTGCACACGATTGCAACTTGTATGCGAATCGTTTTTTCTTTCTGACCACCGACTGGGTAGCGGGACACCCACTGTGCGGCCGCGATTCACCGGCGCGGCGCAGAATGCCTCGGAACCGTTGCAGCCCTCGACACAACGACCAGTGCCAGCTGGCCGAAGGTGGAATCGTTTCTGGTGCAAGTTTTATTTCCGTTTGTAATGAGCGAACGGTGGTGGCACAATAAAATGCACCGAAGCGAGTGACAGGCTTTTCATTATTTTTCATACCATCGCGAGAGCATGAGTATGAGAGTGTGCGGTGTGTGGCTCCGTCGGGAAAGGGGTGAAATTACAACGCGAAAGGACTCATTGCCCACGATGAGGACAATTAACCGTGTGGCGACATGCACCGCGCACCGTTTGCTGATAGAATCCTTTCGATAACGCAGTCGCTCGTTCCCCACAGGTCCCAGGTATTGCCAGGTCCTATTGAGACCCAAAAGTCGTGTCTAATTTGAACATTCACGCCGCACCCTTCCCCGCGCGCTCCATATATGAACTCGATCGTAACAATCCATTTTCGGTAGCAACAATTGGCTTCCGGTCGACGGACGCCTTCTGCAGGCCGGTTAACATTGTTAAACGTGGTGGTAACATTTTTATTAGCATCCGTAAGAGCAACGAGCCAACACACAGCAGGAGGGGCGGAACGGGAGCTGCCGAAAAATAATAAAATAATTTACCGTTCCCTGTACTTCCCGGAAAAAAGGACGGTCCTTGGCGTTATGAGCTGTGGTATTAATTAAAAATATCTTATTAATTAACCGGACTGGTACGAAGGGGGCAAACAAATCTTTCACCACCGCTCGTTGGGCGAACGAGCGCACAAAGGGCTGGAAAAATGGGAAAATATGCCGTCGACAATGGCGATTATGACGATGTGGCCATAATAACTCCTACACGAAGGGGCCCGCCCGGCCTCGCTGGAGGAACCTCCCTATTCTTCGATGTCCTTTCTCGGGGTCTCGCTGTTTTGGGTTTGGTCAAATTTACGATTATGATGTCCTTTCCATTCCTGGTGCTTGGGTAGGGAAAAATTAACCCAACACAGGCCCAACGCACATTCGGGGAAAGAAACCTAGGTGCTGACGTAACGCTTGACGCTTTGACAGCGAGACTTTCTAAGCATTCAGGGTTCATGTAAGGAAACGCTAACAAGCTGCTGACTTTGGGCTTTATCAGTCACCATTCGAACAAAGCTAACTTTGCTCCGCTGCTCCGACTCGCCGACAGATAAGACAACACTACCTTCCGCACTACATAACCGTTAGCATTAACTGTAAACTGTAATGATAATCACCCTACCCTTGGTTTCGCTTGAGTGTTTGAATCGTTTTCTGCTTAGATGCGAGCGGTCAGATCGGCTGGAACGTTACGGTGCAACGGTTCGGTTCTGGTCCCCATCCTCGGCACAATGGTACACCGTACTTTGATTAATTACTGCACAACCTCATCTGCTGGGTGCTCACTCGCTGCATGCCCGCTGCTATAATCCAATTACCAGTCCAACTTCATTCAATAGAAGCTCCGCTCCATTAGAACCCTTTTTGAATGCTTTCTTCCTTTTTGCCAGTGCTCGTCTTCTTTCCGGGCGGCGGTGCCGCCGAGCAAAGATGCAGATGATGTCCTACCGAAACTACCGAAAGTCCGACCGACCGACCGACCGACCGACCAATCACTCTCCGGTGGCTGGTGGGAACAACTACCGAAAGGGCTACTGCCGTTGAGTTTTAGGCCCGGACCGTCCGCGTTTTGCCCGTACCTTGTGCGGAAGGAGTAATGGGTCGCGTCCCATCTGCATCATCGGCATTGTCATGTGCCGCCCGGTCCCGGCAGGAGGTCCCGTCGTCGGTCACCTGCATCTTCGCTCGTCAACCCGGGCCCAAACCCGGGTTCTGGTTCTGGATCAGCCCCGGCGGGTCAGCTCCGGTACGCGAATGGCGTGGAAACCGGTGGAATTCAAATTAATCAATTTGTATCCTGCCGTTTTATGGATGTTTTGAAAGAATTTCAAATTTAGATATTACCGTACGCGCCCGAAAGGGGTGCCCGGAACGAACCGCAGTAACGCCGAACGCGCGCGGGTTCAAACGAATCACATGGTTGCAATCTGGTTTGCGCTGATGCTGCTGCTGCCGGTTGACGTCCCGTCGTGTTCTGGCCACTTCGGTGGAGTGACTTCGCTTCACCACCACGCGTTCCCTCTCTCTCTCTCCCTCTCGCTCTTTGATTCCGAGGTGCGTATCGTGCATTTGCCTTCCGCTCGCTCGCTCACTCGCCTGTCATCGGGTTGATTATTTATTCGGAATAATCGTAGGGAAATGGGTCCCGCTGTGCGCGCAAGCCGTATCGGATGAAATATGTTGGTTGCGTATGATTTATACTCCAACCCGGGGGGCGCTTCCCGCGAGCTTCAACCCCCAAAAGAGCCACTCCCCACCTGTGGGCAGTGTCCCGCTATCCAGCGGCGCGTTCTACCGATACCGGCAAAGTTTGATTCTCGATCGGATCGGTTCGGTCGATGTGGTTTGGAGAATTTCGATTCCCAACAGCCCGAACGCCGAAGCCAGATCAGAAGCTTGATTAAGCTACCATGTGAGCAGAAACGATGTAATTACGCGTCAGGTGACTGCTGCCGATCCGGGTGAGGTAATCTGGGAGTCCGGTGTCCGAAACGGAAGCTCACTGTGACACGGGACACGGCAGACTTGCTTCTTTTTTTGTTTCCTTTCGGGCAGACATTTGGTCGTAGTGCGTTGAGCTAGGCGCAAGAATTATGGACGCGGAAACGCTCCATCAAGCCGTTTTGAGCTGGCAGCTCGTGATGGGGCTAGATCTTGATCGAATTCTTCGAGGTTGCTCCCGAAGTTGAGGCGACGCGCCCACGAAGGTGTCAGTTGTGTGACTGGTTTGGGTGATTTGAAACAGCAGGAGGTGTCGGTGTTTGGATGTGGAACTGCTCGCTTGATTAATCAGCCCTGGACATCTCATTTTCAACACCTTTTAGTCAGTGGCCAGTGGGGAGAGCTGAGTTGTGAATGATTTTAGGAACAGTAGAACAATTTAATAAGATAAATGGGATTGATTTCAGCGTAGTTGTTTTAACATTCTTAAAATGTTGAGCGTACACAGTAAAGAATATTATTTGGTTGTTATAGTTCATGTTTTATAGATGAGTGTTTTTTTTTTGTAAAATTACTTGAATATTTTACACACCTTAAAAAGGCATGTTTTGCTTGAAATTAGTACGATTTTCTTTGGTTTATGACCGTACTACCCTTGCCATCTATTTCTTTAAATGAAGCAACATGTTTTACAACATTCCATGCCCACTTTTAGCACCATATTCAGCTCTACGATTGAAAATCTCACGATCGCTTCACGTCCTAAACATCCGTATCCCGCCGAAATGCGTTGACCCAAGCGAATTAATTCGTCACGCTGTCAGCGGGCTGCGTACATCGAGTGTGTGTCACCTCAAAGGACTCCGCCAAATATTGACACTATTCCGGAACGAAACGCCAACCAAATCCACAAGACATCGGCCCCGACAGCGGACAGGCTTTGATCTTGCCAGCAACAGGAACGGCATTGTTATCGATCCCTTTTCTCCGGACCGACCGGGACGATCGTTTGTCGGTACGCGGTTCGCGAGCGGCGGGGAAGCTTCAGTAGCCGTTCGGCAAAGGATCCGCCTCCTTGAGACCAAATTCACCCGCCGACCGAAAGAATGATGGACGCGCGCATCGGTGGTTGCATCGTTCTAAAGGCGACCGTTTCAGCAAACGACAAATCGGTGTCGGCTTCTCGAAGACTAATTGTTTCGCCATTGTGCTGCTCATACGAGCGCTCTCTCGGAGTCGATTTTGAAATTCGAATTTGACTCCACTTCTCCCGGGACATACATGCACACCCGCGCCGGCACATTGATAGAGTTCTTCGAGAAAAGAATCCCCGAAAGTCGAGCATCGGGTTTGAAAACGGAAAGAAAAAACAGAACCACAAAAAGAATGCGCCCGGGTTTCTTCTAACGTTCCCGCGGCGAACGACCGTCGTTCCCCGGATAAAGGACGTTCTTCAATTGTGTCCTGGCGTGTCCTTTTCTGTTTCTCCGCTTTGACAAAGTGCAGGCGAAACGGTTTCGGTTCGGTCGGCCGTCCTTTGGCGAAGTGATTTAGAGCGAAAGATGAAATGGAACCGCCCAATAGTGCCACTTGGGATTTTTAGGCCACGGGAAAGAGTGGAAGGGACGGCCGGGACGATGGTGGGATGCTGAGATGCGAGGATCATCATTATCGTTCAGACCAAATTGACTAATAGAAGCAGCAGCAGCAGCAGCAGCAGCAGCAGGATACAAACCGGTGGCGGTTGCGGTACGGGTAGAAAGCAAAAGGGATCGCTCGGAGAAACCACCAAAGAAAGGATGCTTCGGCGATGGTGTGTGGATTGAACGAATTACATAAAAAATAATTATGAGAAATTCGGGTATGTCCTGCTTTGCCACCGACAAAAGGAACCCACACACACACACAATGTCGTTATGCGTCGTCCTTTTGCGTCACCCGAAGAAGCTACCGGTTGATCGAATAATTGACCGGTCGAAAATTGGACCAAATTCTTTCGGAGGTTGCCATAGGTAGTGAGTCTCGTTCTCATCCAACCACTTCCTGTCTATGCGTGTATTCGTGTTCGTGTGTCCGGGTGTGTGTGTAGCGCTAGTTTATCGGCTTGTTATCCTTATTTTATTGCCACACGGAATGGCATTAATAAATTTCGTTTATTTATTCTATCGAGAGTGCGCTTCCGCATGTCCGTAAATCGGTTCGGATTTCCTGATGTCCTGCGATAGCGTTGGAGTTGATGGTGGATTTTGTTTTCTTTCCAGCTCTGCTTAGTGCGAGTAATTTCCGGCGGCAAAACGGAACAAAAGGCGGCGGCAAAGGAAATCTGAAACCAGAACACGCGGTTAATCGAAATGCCGAAAAGGATGTGTCGCACGGGGAGGTGGGACGGGTTTGGTGGTGGACACCCGGTGTGGCGATAAATTACCGATTGGAATCAGCTTCGCTAATTAAGGTGGGATTGGATCGGAAGCGTCGATTTTTGTCGCGTTCGTTGTGCGTGGTGGAGGCATTTCAGGTTTTTTTATCCTTTATTGCTCTGGAGGCTGTTAAAAGGCTCACCAAAGTCAGCGGAAACGGGGCTTCTGCACTAATCGCATCTCAAATCCGGATGGAAGGAGCTTATAGATATACTTGGACAGTTTCCGAACCTTGTAATCCGTGTGAGAGTTTTTTTTTCGATTCGTTAACAAACACTGCATACATCGAGGCGTATTTATTTTAAGCTCGCCAAATATTATGCAATCCGCAAAACAGATTGTAAATTGTTAAATTTTCCGTATCTAAACTTAATATTTTGTTTTGAAATTAACACAATCCATACTTCTCTTGAATTCTACACAAATACCGGCTAGAAGCAGATTGTTTCGGCTTTCGGCACTCGCCTAAATCGAAAAGTTGATTCATTATTCAGTGCTTTGATGTAACCCGATTAAACGAAATCATCGATCGAATCCGATTCCGCACATAATCAGCAGTAGAAGCTTGCTTATTGCTTTCGTTACGAAGCTACCACCGGTTTGCAAAAGTTGGCCAACACTCATAAAGCCTCCGCCCGGGACTAATCCGTCCCACACCGGTGATAATTCCGTGTTTATCTAAAATCCATCTTTCAAATCCCCAATCGATCGCAATTCCCACCCGCCAACCCCTCGGTGTGGTCGGTTATCAAATATGAATGCGATTCTAAAACCACTTTTGCTAAAACGCAAAACTTTTAAAACCCTCGCCCACCACACCCGCTCGCCGGCCGAGCGGGGAGATACACGCTAGCAAACGAATCTTTCTCGCACGCCCAGGTGTGGGTTGTGCGTGCTAGTTAATCTGCAACCCCGTCGCCCGCAACGCTTTAGGGCGAAATGGGCTTTTGCTCTCATAAATCGATCCTTCGTGGGTCGCAAGAGTTACAGAATCAAAGCCGCACCGTTCCGGTGAAACTGCAGCGGGCTGCCGTTTGCTGAGGGTGGCTAGGGGAGGGCTGGTCGTACGGCGTTTGTCACGCAAACTGGTACCCTTAGCGTCAGGTCAGGTGAGGAAGAAGCAGCAGCAACAACGGACGGATCCGGGCTCACTGTATCGAACTGTTGATCATGAAACTTCGCAAATCCTCTTCCGGGGATTTAGTTGCAGCGATGGCAAATGTGGCGTGGCGTTGCCGGACCGAACCGGAAGTGGCAGCTTCTCCCAACGGCTGTGGGGCGCTACTGCCTCATAAAACATGCATCCAATAGCGTCCGTTGGCGTCCGGATCGTGTGTGGGATGGCGTACGTGTGCGGCCGAAACTCTTCGATATAGCCCCGGCGGCTTATGCAACACGTGTAGCACGTCGCTTAACACGCGTTGCGACGGATTGCATGCACCGAACTCTCCCGCTGGATCGGTGTTATCGCAGCGCAAAAGGGAATGTGCGAGTGGACAAGCAAATGACTGCCGGATGCACACCAACACCCTTGAACCGCACCGCGAGGAACTCGCCGTGAATTATCGATTGAGGTTGCGTGTTTTCTTTTGGGAACCGGGTTTTACAACCACACACACACACACACACACACATGCATGAATCCTTTTTATTTGTGCAACGAACTGCAACCGCTGGACGGGAGCAAATATATGTATAAAAAAAAACGTCGAACACTATTTTGTTGTACGCTGGATAAATCCACCTGGTATAAATCCGCAGCCGTTTTCGCTCTCCTCCTTCCCTCGGTGTCCATTTACACACACACACACACGGTGCGACCTCCGATCAACCGACCTGATTTTTCACCTGAAAACTGCACTCAATCTTCCCGCTTCGAGTGGTCCGCGTGCCATATGTGGAAATTGCCTATGGAACGGAATCGGGCGAGTGAGGTTTGGCATGAAAAAAGACCACTTTGCTTGCGAGAAAAGATATTCATTTTTATCCCTCCTTCCACCACGTGCTGGGGGTTACAGAGTGCGGATTCAGCACCGATGGAAAACGCAAACAAAAGAGAAACGGAACCGGGCAGAGAACCGAGGGCGACCATAATCGAACATGCACCGATCGCACGAATATGTTTCCGAGTGTGTATGTTGTTGAGCTTGTTGTTTTCCTCTCCCCCTGTACCCAGCCGGTTTGGTACTATTTTGGAGCTTCCGCATTGGTTGGGTTCAATAAATAAATAAAAACTGCACAGCGGTGCAATAAAATATGCACAACAAATGAACTAATAAATATTAAAATGGGGGAGGAAATAGCAACAGTGCTGTTTGGATGGCGTAACCCTGGTAAAAGGTGGCCGAGGGAGTGAACAAAAAAATGGAAATGAGGCACCATAGGACGAGTTTTCCAGGCATGTGATGGTTGTGTGTAAAGCGGAGAAAACAATCGGAAAGGTTTTCTTTCTCTCTTTCTCTCGCTCGTTGCTTAGCTATCTAGGGGAAAACCTATTTTCCCGTTCCATAGGGGATTGGTTTAGGAGGGTTTGAAATTTAAACAGAATTTTAATCAGATCAGTATGGAAAACGTTTT
>JXWZ01004621.1:0-13977 GCA_000956215.1 Anopheles farauti No. 4 | reverse complement strand
CAAAAACGCTACGACGATGGTGATACAATATATATATTTATATTGTACGATTTTTATATGCAATAACTCCTTCCCATAAATTTTAAAATTTCTTAATTCATACAGTGAAGCGTCAGTAACATAAGCATTGCCATATTTAGATTTAAATAAAATACATGAAAGCAAAATATAATTCAGCTTTTACGAGGCAAATTCGTCCAGCGAAAATAGCGCACGAATCGTACGATTCTAAATACAGTAATAAACACCAACACCAAACATGGCAAATAAACACATCTCTTGTTACTGGCCGACAAACAGCACAAGATGCGCTTTCATGCACATGTTGCGCACATGTGTTTTCATCCGTTTTCACTCAACGCGTTGTACCGACCAGATCATCCTAGCTCTGGGAATTCGATATCGTCTCGCAGCTCCCAATACGGCAACATCCTTGCCCGTGTGCCGCTCGATGCCGGCTGGAATACGCGAATTCAAAACCATCGATTTGCGCGACAACAAACACCTGCAGAGCTGGCTCTTCCTCTACACAGCATATCACGACGTACCACCAAAAAAAAAACGGATGGTTCAATGGACAGCAGATTTTCTACGAAATTTCGCAAGTGTTTTTTTTACTGTTTTCTTCTTTTGGTTTTGCTGGTCCTGTCCGCTGTGTCTATGCGCTCGTGCCAAAAATAAAGTAATGTCTCGTCCACCCCCAACGTCCTAAACAACAAAACTCCCACTTTCTCTACACCCCTATACCAACAATTTCTACACACATCATAGTCGGCTATGACGAGCGGGCGCGACGCCGCTGATGTGCATGTGTGTGAGTGTGTTTGTTGTTGCTCTACCGGCACACACGATCGTTTTCGCCCTACGCGGTGCGATATATGCTGAACCCAACACACACACACACACACACGAACGCACACACTCGCACCAACCATAGACGTACGCAAGCCAATGGTACTTTTCGACCGGCGAAACGTGCACAATGACCTTGATTTTGGATTTTCTTGCTCTTTGCGGTGCCATTCGTACGCGCTCGTTCGTTACGTCGCCGTTCGCGTTCCTTTATTCCTTTTTCTTGAAGGGCGCTACGGCACGCAAGGGATGAAGAGAACGGCGTCGGATGAGGAGAGGACAGCAAACCGCCAACCAGAAGCTAACGCAATCGCAACAACGCAATGCTCGGTGTATATGTGGTGGGTTTTAGAGAGAGCATAATATTTACGCGACACCGCGCGCCACCACAACTCGCGGTGGAGCAACCATCCGTAGGCTGTTGTGCGCCATTGCGTGTGCATGGCGACAACCGTGCTTTGCCTGCGTTCTTGGGCCGTGTGTTCTCCGGTGTTCTGGCGCGCCGGATGTCAAATGGTTTGGGGCTTCCTCTACTACTGAAAATGTGAGAGGCCCGTTCCGACCGACGACAAACGGGTTTAATTATTTGCATATGTTGGACATTCACCTCCGAAAACTTTGGAACGCTTCGTGCGGGGTTTTAGTTTGTGACGAAGGTATCTTCAAGCGTTTGCCAGAAAATATAAACGCCGCAGTCATTTCGTTTCATTTAACCTTACAGCAACAAGTACTGCAACGGTGTGTTATATCTTAGCAGCTCATTGCTAATGATTACCAATAAATTTTAGATGGTTTTATCTAGATGTTGCTGTCCAACATTACTATTCGACAAAGATGATCAATAAATTAAAAAGTCAACTAAATCTACTATAAACATTACGTTGTTATAAAAAGTTTATGTTTCCAATCCAACAAAAATCAACAGTTTTCAATTTGGATGAAGATTTTCGTGTATTAAATACAACGAAATATCTTTTCCTTTATATTTTTTAACAATCGGGTAAATTTAGAGACATGAAATGAAAGTATTTGGGTAACGTGTCGAAGCTAAATCACCGCCAGTTCCAGCACGGGTAACCGATCGCACGAGTGGTGCGCCAAAAACCAAAAAGCTGGCCAATGTTAACCTTGACCGAGGTTAATGATACACGGTCGTAGATCTTGAAGTCTAAGCCGACACACACGGTCGGTGGCATTGGCCTTTTGCAGTTTGTGTGGTATGCGTTCGTCGTCTGTCTCGCTCAAGCCCCAAGGGAGCTTCCAGAACCAACCATACACGAAGAATAGAACGAGCCCCCTTCCCCGATTCGCTACGGCAACCCCCATCGCCAATACTTACCCTTCTTCTCCCACTCTCCGGAAACTAGCTAAATTTTCATCACATTTGCCAAATTATAGAAGGCAAACAGAGCGCCGAACTAAGAACGAGCATTCAAAAGGCAGAGCTCGAGGTCAAGATTTTATCTTCCACGTTTCCTCTCATATACGGGGTAACATGCCGATGCAGGGAAACAAATAATAAAACAGATTGTCTAGCATCTAACAAAAGAGTGGAGAACGGGTTGTCGCTCTAGCTTCATAGTAGGCTCTGATTGCGACGAAGGGAACGAAGATTCAAAAATGATTATCAAAATTTGCCGAAAGACACATGATTTGGACGAAAATGTACAAATATGTACAACTTATAATGTTTTAGCGTAGTACATTATAACACCATTTCTATTTGCCAATTCATTTAAACTGAGAATATTTTTTTACTGTCTTTCGGAATCAACAATGACAGTGATGTATGTTGTAGATATGTGATGATTTTATAGCCTAGACAAATATAATCGTTTGAAAGGGTGTTATTTTTGAGGTATGTTTTTTATGGATTAGGTTATCAGCTTGAATCTCGAAATAATCATGGAAACGTGTTCCTCGATGCTCGGAGTTGTTTTACGCCGTAGTATTATGTTTATTTAAAATATATTTTCAACAAAATTTACTTAGTTCTGTTTTACATGTTCACGATTCGTTTTGAATTGTTCGATAACTGTGTAAATTGTTCAGATAGTTATTGAACTTTTGCGGAATATGCAACAATTCAATACAAAACCTGAACATGTCAATAAGATGCTTAAGAACCCCGTAAAACTTTCATATGCTATGATGTGAATAAAAAAAAGACCACTATTCTGAAGAAAACATAACACCATATTCAAAACCAGAAACAAAACCACCTGAACGCTTATTTGAATTGATAAACGTTCACAGTGATTGTTATAAAATTGAGCAAAGTAACGAATTTCTGTAATGCCCGTTAGATTATGACTTCGGAAAGAGCAAAGTGAAGGTTGAGCAAAATTATTTCTATTCGCATTGTGGGCACGACGATTGACCATTTCTTTCTCAGATCAACCACAATAATGCACATCATCGAAACATGTGCCAGACTCTCGAAAGGATCGACCAGGAGCGGCAAAGTTTCAAAGAAAACGGCAGTATTAGAGACAATTTGCTAGTCAAATGCCTCAAGGTGACAACTTAATTACAAGATAAGAAATTTCCATTAACTGTAGGATGGAAATTTCACGTACAAACTCCGGCCAACTTGCCAACTGGACTTTGCTCGTTTTATTATTCTTTTCAATCCCTCCATTCCGTATGTACTTTGTCGTCGACAAACGTCTTATTAAAAAAAATACAGCAACATTAGTGTTAGAAACAACGTTTTGTGCTTTGAAGCTAAATTGAGACACCGGACATTTGTTTCAAACTCTAGACTTCCCGGATCGAGCGGGTTGCGGGTTGCAGCGACAAGTGAACGAATCCAGCCGATCACTCTTCAGTATCAGTTGTTAGTTATCTGATACACATGACCCCGTTAGTCCAATCACATTTCATTTGGCGCGACTAATGTACCAAATACAAATGATTGAAAGCTTTTGTCGTAACAACCAGGCTGTAAAGCGTTTACAACAGATTTTTTAACGTGATTTATTAGCAATTTCTCTAACTTTCATTTGTTCCCTCCAGCGTGCCTCACCCATCACCCCCTGTTGCCTGTCCCAACACCCTGCCGTCTGTTCACGACCCACCGACCGCTCGCTCCACCACTCGATTCTGCTCCATTTGCACAATTTGTGCTTATTGATTATTCATCCTCACATTTACACATTTGCCCTGCCGCCGCGGATGGCCACTGCCAATCAATACCGCGCGGATAAGGATGAATAATGGAGCAGCAGCAGCCTGGCAAAAATATACGAACGGTACCAATACACCAACCCAGCGCGACCATCCATTACGTGGAATAACGGCAGTAGTCGGTAGGCAGGCAAAATAAAATAAAACGAAAAAAAACAGCAACATACAAAACAAAAAAAAACTCTAACTTAATTCAATTATACATTCTATTGATTTTTTTTGTTACATTTTTTTAATATACTTTTTTTTTTGCCATGCGTGCTTTCGCAAAACGTACAACAAAAAAAAATCTGCTCTACGGTCCAGCCAGCCCAGTACAGCCCCGTAAAGCGGAAGCGACAAAAAGTGAACCGAAAAAATCACAAACACACAAAATTGTAGCGATTGAATGGAGTAATAAGTGTTCCGGTGGTAGTGAACGGTCCTGATGGTGGAGGTGGTGGGAATTAAAAACAAAGCTAAAACATAACAACAAAAAAGCAACAACAAATGCAAATACTTTTAAAAAGTACCCCCGCATTTGTACATTTTTCAGCGCGCGCTGGCAAACCGAACGAGAGCGGTCTGGAGGTGGAGGTCTCGAGAGGGTGGGGTGCGCAGTTCGCACCAGCCCGCGTGTCCTCCCAGGAACGCGTCAACCCACATGACACATTGCGCCTGTGCCTGTGTGTCTGTGTCCGTGTACCGCCGCGCTTACTCTATATAATATGCACGATTGAGAGTATTTTTATTTTTCCGCTATCGAAATTAAAAAAGCCAGAACGGCACAACCAGAAGGACAGGACACACTCGAGAGCAAATGGGATGGAGCGAGCTGCTGGAGTGTGCGCGCCGTTTGGGGGTAACATGTACTATACACCACCCAGCAGATGAATTCGAAAAAAAAAATGAGCCCCAAAGATAGCATTCCATCCTAAATAAACGATGTGCAAGCGGGACGGGAAGTGATATCAAAAGAGAGCGAAAGAGATGAAAAGAAAGAGAAAAAGAGAGAGAGAGAGAGCGAGAAAAGGAGAGCTAAAGTGTTAGCCAAACCGAACGAACATACAACACATACAACAGCAGCAGCAGCAGCAGCAACAACAAATATGCAGTTTAATATTATCCTATTGCAGGAATAATGATAAAAACAAAACTAAAATAAAATCCTCAAACGAGAAGTGGTCGCCAAAAAAGCAGCATTGAAATTTAACAAAAGGAAAAAAAAAACAAACATAATGATGGTGGCCAATGGCAAAAAGTGCCAAATGCTATCTGCTTACACATTTTTTTCTCTGCTACCAAATTTTCCCTGCGGCTATTCAAAGGATACCCTCCCAATCACTCTTCATTTTCGTTTGATGATCGGAACGCGTCATCGGCTGGGGGTGAAAATATAATGATAAATTATTTTTTCTACACCACGTTTCGCTGCACGTTCCCCTGCTGCGATATTTGACTCCTTTCCATATCCATCTCGCTTTCCGCTGCAAAACATTTTGAGTGCAGGATCGCGTGCTCGTTCTATTGATCATCTAGAGCCATGAGGAAGGGAAAGCTCTGGAGCAGGTTTTTTGTTCGCACGCAATTTTTCCTGCTTAAATGTATTTATTAATGTAAAACAGACTCAATAGGCTTCCCTCAACAGAATAGTAGAAGAAAAATCCTTATTATCTTTCCATTAATACGCTAAAAACACACAGTGAAAATGTAAAAATAGGACAAGGCTCTAAATTCTCTTCTTTAGAGCCTTGTCCTATTTTTACATTTTCACTGTGTGTTTTTAGCGTCGAAAACATCGAAAGAATAATAAAATGACACAAAAAACATAAACATAAATAAAAAAGATACAAAAAAGTAAACAATGAAGGTAGAGAAATGCAGTTCCACTGCAAAGATCAGATGCAATGGAAAAGACGATCGTTTGAGCTGAGTATCATATCAAGTTTTCTGAGCTGAGTATCAAATGATAAGTTAATAGTACTGTCATTTTACGAAAAAAAAACTGTCTTTATTGTCTTTCTTTTTCTATTTGGCGTAACGACCGAAGTCATGCCTGCCGTTTAATCGGCTTTCTAGACTGATTTTACCACCATAGCTGGTTAGTCACTCCTCTCGCTAGGGGTAGACGGTCCGAATGGGATCATGGTACCGGTCCTGTCGTGTGAAAGACCGGCACCGCTACCACTACACCACCGGGCCGCCCCATTGTCTTTATTGGCATGTCTTTATTAATCAAAAGTCACTGAAAGTACACTGTCTTTTTTCTGAAGTGCTAAACTATGCAGATCCAGGAGTCAGACTCTGATTTAGTATTAGTTTCAGATACACCGCATACATATCACACTAAATTTTCATCGATGAATTTTGGGCATACAGAGTTTGTGTAAATACAGTCGTTGTGATAGTCTATCGCTTTTAATTTGCAGTTTGGCAATGTCAATACAAAAATGATCAATTATGATATCTTTGCAAACTTGCAGTACGCATATAATATAAATGACTTTTCGTATCTATTTCAATCCGTTCAAGATTATATTTCGTTACATGATACATGACACATGACAATGAGAGTTTTGAACACTACAAAATACAAAATTCGGTTCGGTTCTTATAACCGAGGGACTCGGTTAATATTCCTTACTACGTGCGACTTGGCGCTGACAGGGACGAAACTCATTATACGTTCGCGTAAATTTACCAAAAATGACCACCACCACCCACGTCCCCGAACCGAAAAACCAGAAATCCGAAAACCAAACCAAATGCATCGTTTGCAATGTAGTAGCACTGCACCGTTGAAAAACGCTCTCAATAAAATAACAAAAGTCAACAATCCCACATACAAGTCTGTGCGCACCATCGCGTACAGAAATATGAAAATGAAATGGGAAGTGTTGAAAAAGAAAAAAGGAGGGACATTCGATACGAGGAAAAGACACTTCTTAAGAGTGCTTAATTTGCAATGTTCCGATGAACATGAACACGATTATGTTTCCATATTGCTCATATACCGGACTGTAATGAGAAACCAATTTACATTTTTAAACAAATAAATATGTTTATGATCACGCACCGCAGCGGATGTGAGTTCGAGTCTAAACCAAGTTGCATAATCTAAGGAAATAATGAAAATCATACTGAATTATAAAAAAAATTGCTGGAATATCACGAATGCCAAAATATCGGCTCGAGTCTCAGAATCATTTACGAATAGTTTGTAGAACGCGAAACCGCAGATGCATGCAGAGCACAACAAATTTACACTTTACTGATAACTGTTTCATTCATTCATAACTCCTGCGTTTCTACGATATTTTCTTTTGCCGTCGACAAAACCGGGCTGATGATCAAAGGCTGCTCTGTTTCCTGTTCTTCTTTGATCGCATACAGGCACTTCGGGCACTCCCTGTCCGCTGCTCGTACATTGCAAGTGACACAATCGGGTGTGTGCAGCATGTAATTCTTCTGAGTGTTCTCAAGACAAACAATGATGAAGTGATTTGGAAAGAAAGGATACACCGCCATCGTTAGCACACATTTTGCACATTAAAGAAGCAGCTAGCCCGCACACAGGACAATGTTAGTATGCAGCGACCGAGGAAACGGGATGGAACACTTTTCACTCATTGGGCCAGTACACAGACCGGTGCCGCGAGCTGCGGAATGAAACGTAGCGCAGTTCCATTCAAGCGCAGCAGTAGTGCCAACTTTTCCATAGCCTCCAACCACACCGAATCCGAATCGTTCCTCCGCAGACAGAGCGCGTGGCGGGTGGTGTGTGTGTTTCTTTTTTTTTTGTGGAAAGAAAGAGTTTTGCCTCCGTTTTTCACCGGCTAATTCTCACCCAATCGTAACTGACGACTGGCTCGAACCAACACTATCAAGGCTGTAAGGGTGGGTAGCTGCCGCCTTGCCCGTGTTCGTCGTTGATGAAAAATGGAAAATCGGACGCTACGGGCATAAGACACACACGGGTGGCAAGGGTAGATATCAAGAGATCGGGGTGATTATTGGTGTTGTTGGCGGTGGCCACGGTACGGAAGCGAACACTTTTTTCCTCTTTCATCGCCGAGTTCAACCAACGACGAGAGGTACACGCGCGCGGACGGAGGGGAGAGACAAATTTGTCTTATTTTTCTCGCTTCAGACGAGGGGGTGGTGGTGGTTGTCATTATAATTTATTTTCTCGATGACGTAAATACTTTTTGCATACGCATCTATTCTTTTTTTTTTTGTTACTAACCCAACCTGTTTTACCGTCCTCCCTTTACTTCCTCCACCAGCAAGCAAGCAAGCAGCAGCATCGTTTGCAAATTTCTCTTTTCCACTTATGCGTTGTGCGCTCAAAAAAAAATGTGTATCTCTCATTCGCTTCGTCAGTGTTAGGGGTATTTCGTACAAATTCTTTTACTGCTATGTAAAACGTTTAACCCTTAAGATACACTGTGTGCAAACATGTATTAGTCTTATTTGTGGTGCTTTTTAAAAACATGCTAATAATGACAGTATTGATTGTCTCACAATATTGAATTGAAAACACAAATTGTTTTACAATGTTTGCAAAAATGCTAATTATAATGCAATTTTGTTTTGCTTCTAAAAACACATAATATTTCGCTACCATGCACTGAGAGGTTTACTCAGGATCGCCCTTTCACCAGGATCGCCCAGTGCCTTCCTTTCGTAGAAAAAATTTCTTTCTTCAATCACCACCACCCGCAGCCGCAGAGGAAGGTTATAATCTCTCTGTCTTGCTATCGATCAATTGATGGAGTGCGATTAATAAGAGGATAAAACGGGCGTAAGAGGCTGCCGCTAGGAAAATGGAAACCGGCCGCACGATAGCGTGAGTGAGAGAGCTATCTACTTCCCCGTGCTCTCATTGGCCGATTTGCATCGAGTGTCAAAAAAAAGTATCCCTGCCGGAAGCATATGGCATCTCCGCCGTTCGAACAGGCAAAAAGCAAGTCGTGCACAGCAATTTACTGCTCGAGAAAGGAAAAGGAAGCTAGGCAGCAACAAAAAAAAACTATAGCCCATTGCGGGAAGAATTTAGCGTCCAAATGATGTTGAAGAAGGGCTTCGTTTCATATACTGGCGAAAAAAGAAAATTATCACCGCCGTTGACGAATAAAACGACAATATAAAAAAAAGGGAACCAAAACATCCCACTTCATCTTCGTGGAATGTTCGGGACAAACCCTTCGGGAGAGAAAGCATAATTATTCTGCTTTGTTCAATCAAGTGTTTATGCTTTCTTTTGTTGGTCTCCTTTCTCTCAAGGATGACAATTAATAAATTGAAGAGTTTGAAGAAAAAGGTAACCGCCTGGAAGAAAACCACGCGGATTGCCTTTCGATATCAAAGATCCGGTGCTGCCGCCATTGCGTTCACTTACTCCCTCTCGTCGATGCTCTCTCGCCTTCTCTCACCCCACAAAGCTTGCGCTCCTCGTCCCTTCTTCTTCTAATGATTTGCAATGAATGGTTGGGGGAGAGGGGGGGGGGGGTTTCGTGATGGAAAATTATTTCCCTTCACCCACCCAATTTCAAAGAATTTTGTCGTTCGGTTAATGGTCGCACCACCGTAGAGTTTCCCCGAAGACGGGCGCGGGATGAATTTCCCAGGCGTTTTCCGTTTCTGGATTTTTTGTTTCTTCTTGGTTTAGTTTTTGTGGCCTTTGGCGAGCCTTACATCTTGTGTACTAATTTGCTGCAAAAGTAATTGCTTTTTTTGCTTCACAGTACACTATTGGGAGCGAAAAGAAGGCTCACGCCACCAGAGGCAAAGGGATATCCATGATGTTCGTCATATTTTTTTCCCACAATTCTGGTAACTTATTCTCTCTCATTCACAAGTGTCAGCATAATTGCGTAACTGACAAGTGTGAGTAGTAAGTTTTTTACCTAGCTACTATTAAGAAAATCGTCTAGATAACTTCTAACCATTTGAGCACAGCATATAAGCGTAAACGTAAACGATCTGAGGAGTTCGTTTTTCAAGAGTGCTTTATGCTTTTTATTTGTCATTTTGGGGGTCATGCAGAGAACTCTCAAGAGCACGAAAAACAACAACACACATACACGCCAATGACCATTTGAGCTGTCTGACTGCAATCGTGCTGACTGCTTACCTTCAACATCTTACCTTCTGCACGACAGAAGGAAGTTAAATTTAGAGAGTATGCCACGCACGGCGAGTACACCACGGTTACACGCGCGAATTTCACTACCACTTTGCCGGAAGTACGCACACAGAGAGCCAACCCACACACAAACATAGGGTCTCATACTCTTACAATCCAGCAAAAATACAGTCGAATGTGAATTTTTTCGCCCGAATTAACTCTCCTAAGCGGTTTCTCTTCCCTCTCGGACAACTGCCGTCGCCGTCATCAAAGTCGGCTTTTCCAAGCCGGCCGGAAAAATCTCGCACTGGCCACCGTCGTCATCTTCGTCGTCGCCGCTGTCGTCTTTCGCTGCCTTGATCGCTGTAGCAATAGCGGTGCGGTCCGTCGAGTGACTTATGTGTACATAAATCGATAGCATTTATATTTCTTTTCCTGTTGGTTGTTGTGATTGTTGTTGTTCACTGTTAGTTGGGACGCTTTCACGTCAGCCCCGTTTCACTACCCTGCCCCACCTTCTCCCACAAAGCTGCACACACTTACACACATACACATGCGCGCGCGAATGGAAGCTTGACGTACTTCCTCGTTCACGTTGCCCAGTTTTCATCCATCGTCCCACACAAACACACACCCTCAAACCGCGTTTGGGGAGAGCGAGAAAATAAAATTCATCGGAAAGAAGCGTGCACTTTTTCTCATTTTCCACAAAAAAAAAATCTCTCAACTACGAGGCAAACAAAACAGACAAAAAAAAAAGAAATTACACACATCTCCACAACCTAATGAGACGAGACGAGTAGACGAAGTAGAAGAAGTAAAAGATGGACAGTGCGTCCAGTGCAAAGTGTGTTTGCGAAAAAATGAGAGCAAAACGCCCGGATCGGTGCAAGAGATATACGAAGGCGAAAAAGAACACTCCATAAGATGAGCCAAATCAATAACCTTCCGGATCTGGTTGGGGTTTTTTTTCTGCTTTTTTTTTCTCCTGCCACGCTCACCCGCATTCGCTCTCATTCTTGCCACTTTCCTCCTCCCATCACCCCCGGATCACCCTACTTTGCTTCCCCATAGCAGTTTTCCACGTGCCCGGAGAGTCCACCGTGCGTACTTTTCTACACTTGATGGCGATTCTTTTTTTCTTTGCGCCTCGCTGCGCCGCTCTATTCACAATTTCCACACCGCGCGAGATATTGGGGAGGAAAATGTACCACCACCACCACCATCACTACCACCAACACACTCACTACTGGCTGTCTTCAACCGTCGTGCACTCCCCCTCTCATCGCCTCCTTCCCTTCCATCTCCTGCCACTGGGAAGAGCTCACTGGGAAAACACATATATTATGTATTTTTTTCTCCACCCCGTGCGAGTGTGTGCGTTGAGTTCGTGTAGTGTGCGTGATCCCCTCCCCGTGTTGGGTAACGAACGAACGAGTGAAAGAGAGGTAAGGAAAAAAAATCTGTGTATTTGCTGGTGCACTCTTTCTGGCTTTAGTGCAGATTTTTTTTTGCAGATTCTCCTCATCGCCGTTCCACCACCCCACACCCGGGGCTGCGGTGCTGGGTTTTCCGACCACGGCCTGCGACTGTAGTGGTACTATCGTGATGAGGCGACGGTGAGGTGGTAGCGAAGCGGTTGGATTTTTTTCTCCCTTCCTCCTTGTACACCCTGTCCCACCAACTCTCACTCTTATCCGTGGCCCGTAACCGCACCCCGCGCTTCTTCTCTTCAGCTACCATTTTTCGCCGACCCATTACTACCACATTGAGACGACCCCGCCGCCGCCGCTGCCAAGTGATCCATAAAGCGTGGTACCCCGTGGTACGGCAAGTTTTCCCGGCATTCCTAATAGCTTAGAGATAGCGGTTGCATGGTGAAAAAAATGTTTCTTTCGTCCACCACCATCTTCTCGCTTAACTGCTGCATCCGCTGAGCTTTGCACATCCAAACAGAAGTGCGCCCCAAAAGCGAGCAATTGCTCCATAGAGCAAGTTGAAAAAACGCTGCAAAGAAAATCTGACCACGAAATGGGGTTTTTTTTTTATGGAAAAACGGAGAAACGAACGAAGACCACCAACGGCTTCGTCGGTCCAATAAAATGCAAAAAAAAAGAACCATCACCTTCTTTTACGTACACACTCGCGCACCTGCAGTAGCAAAGCACCAACACTCACCGACAACTTAGTCAAACCGTCCTTCCGTTTTCCTGCCTACCATCGAAGCAGGCGGTGCGCGCATGGTTGTGTGAGTATGCGTTATGGGGACAACCGTCGTAGCAACCGGAGGCAAAGTGTCATTTCATTTTTTTTTGGGTTTTTTTACTCCGCGAACGCTTTACGCCCCTCACGTCACATTACTTTTCCGTAGGTAGCGCCTCACTTGATTTGTCCATATGTCAGTCAGTGCGGTTTCATGGACGTATGGCATGGAAATGGTACAGCCGTACAGCCCTCGCAGCGGGCTGAAGTAATCATTGCACGACTGTCAAACGGACGGTGAATTTCTCGTACTTCGTCAGCTGATCTTTTCGTATCAGGTTAAGCGGTTATGTGTGAGATAAAACTTGGTACATTAAAGTGCGAACATCAGTAGGCGGTTGACTGATTGTCGACAGTAGTAAAGTATCGGTGCTTTTGTGTGGTGTTTGCTAGCGAGGTAACACCAGTACATCTACTAATTAGATTGGAATCGAAGCCATAACATTTTCTAAAATAAAAGAAATAAAATATCCTCACTTGCTTCTGATTCAGATGAATTTTAAACGCCTCCTTCGGCAGCCATTGTTGCTGGAAACTACTTCCGAAGCTCCATTATGTACAACTGTTTATGTAGCAGCAGCACCAACCATTAACACATGGACAAGAAAAAATCCAGACCGGCAGGAGCGAGAAAAAAATGCCACGATTGCTTCATGATGGTTTGCTTGTAGTAATTATCGATTTTGCTCGCTTCCAGCAGCAAGAACAAGAGCAGCCGAAGCAGCAGTAGCACCACGAGAGCAGTATTATACAGGAAAACTTTTTTCGCCTAATGCCTTTTTTTTTCGTTGCGCGCGGACGTTTTTGTACCTAGACGAACGCCACTCGCTTTTCCGGGGCGCCTACGAGTTCCACCTTCTTCGGGTTTCCTACCCATCTGCACACACATATAAAAACTCCAGCATTCCAACACGATTTTTTTTGTTTTGTTTCGGAATATATTATTTTAACATTTTCATACACCACTAGCTGTTTCAAGCGAATAAAAAAAAATAGAAGCACACACACACACCGAGCATCCTTTTCACGTTCCACCGCCTGCCCTCTCGGCCGTGGTCAAAGTGACAGTTATGTTTCCTACTTTTTCATACCCAAAACCTGTCCCCCGTTCACCATATTCATCTATCCATGGGGTCCCACCAGTTTTATTGACACCTTCGTCGTGCGCGAGACCCACCGTGGGGAGGGGGAGGGATGGTGGTGGGAAGGCACACACCAACACGAGGGAGGAACGATACGTTGGCGGTATACATAGCTTATGATAAAATAAACTACACTTTTTTCGCGCGCACAACAGCAACACGAAAAAAGTATTTAAAATAACACAACGGGGATGCAATGCAATGGCATTATTTATTTTCGCATGTATAATGCGCATGCAGGCAGACGGGCAAGGCTAGGACCGAGACCAGCGTCCGCCGCCATATTGCGATTTTTTCAGCTATATTGCAAATTTTATATTATTTTTCTAACCATTTTTGTATCTTTTGTTTCGCTGGAATGTATTGAGCAAACATGGAACAGATTGCACAATTGATGGAGATAAATAGAGAGCAAAAATGGAT